>PVIY010017653.1:38121-49144 GCA_004026745.1 Myrmecophaga tridactyla | reverse complement strand
GGTGTGTCTTCCTCCGTGCCCTGCATCCACACCATTGTCCTTACCCTCATTGAAGGGCACAGGGACTGGGGCACAGAGTCCGTCACAGGCCAGCAGGCCAGCGCCCCACTCCTTGCCCCGGAGACGGAGTCTCATGGTCACACTGAGGACGGGGCCTTTCTTGTCCCCAGTCCCCCCAGCATAAAGAATTCAGTAGGCTTCCTCGGAAGACATAAATATTTAATGGCGTTGTAGTTATATATAATTTGATCAATATGTCAGTGCTAAAAGGGCCTTTACGGCGGCTCACCTATCCTTGAGTAATCTGTGATGTAAACCTTCACCAGCCCCCAGAGTAGTAGGGGTCATTATCTCCCACCGCTGCTAAGTGGATCATTTATTCACCCCTTTCTAACCTATGGCGCTGCTTTCCCCCAGCTCCTGCGGAGGAGATGGGATGGGGTCTCGGAACCCCACCCCAGCTTTTGTCCCGTGTGTGTGTGTGTGGGGGGGGTGTCTCTGGATTTCCCTTCCTCTCTCAGTAAAGTACCCACTTGCTTTATTTCTGTGCACTCCAGCTCGGCCTGAGGAGAAAGTGCCTGGCAAGGAATGCCATTTCGAAGTCTAATAATTGAGGGCCTATCAATTTAGAATTGCCTAGGAAATGCACTGAGATATGTTACGTTACAATACCCAGGACACATTGTTCCGAATCTTCCTTGATTGCTGGGTGATTATGGTGCCTGGCTGCTGGGAGGCTGCAGGGAACATTGCGTCTGGAGCCCTGGCCTCTTCTGCACAGCCCCCAAGCTCCAACCCTTCCCTGTGCCCTTGTGACTTTAATCCAAGATGAAGCCCACTCTCTTTGAATACCCCAGGAGTCAGATAGAGAACCAAGTAACACTTGATTAAAATTCAGGAACCCCCAGGCTTACGCCACCCCAGCACACGTTTCTGGAGGAATAACCTGAGGCCCAGAAACCAGGACTTGTCTTTCCAAAGGTCACGTAGCATACTAGACACAGAGCTGGGATGAAAACCCATCATTTCCATGTGGCTCTGAAGGATATGTCATGTATCAGAAAAGGCAGGTGTCTTTTTTCCTCGTTTCATTTTTCTCACATGAATCCACAGATGAGTCCCCTAACGGTGTTCTTTCCATGACACTGCCCTGATTCTCCGAGGAAGAAATCCTTGCTTTAGAAGTGTAACCAGCGCCTTAGCAGCATTAGACAGCCCCTTGCCTAACAGACATGGAATCTCAATTACTTCCCCCTAAAAGAAATGACTCACAGACTTCTTGCCTGGCTGTCTCAGGCTCACCAGCCCGCTTTTGCTTGTGAATCATAGACTCCGGACAGTAGATGCTTGACGCTCAAAGAGCTGTGTCACCGTCCTTACCTGGAAGCTCTGTGACAGTTATGTGCATTTTTGCGGATGAACAAATGTTTCTTGCTCTGGCGACTGGTCTTGGGAACGAGCCCCAGCCTAGCCCTCCACCCAGTACAGCTCTGTCCCCATGACTGCAGCCATGTTGGTTTACTTCTACTCATCTTTTAAACTCATGATGTGATGTTTTACTGAACTTTATGGAGGAAACAAAACGTCACAAAAGAATTCAGGAACGCTTAGCATTCTGAAACTCTAAATTATGGCTCCTAGATCTTAAAAAGTTAACTAGATGGCCCCTTTGTTTTGTAGACAACAACAACAAAAAGTTCAGAGGAGGAAAGTGATTTACCCAAAGCCACACAGCCAAGTGGTGGCAGAGTTGGGAGTAGAAGCATGGCTTCAGAGCACAGCCTGCTCTTTCAAGTGGCCGGTTTCTCCCTCTTGATTTTATTTGGCTGAAGTTAGAGTGAAGTGTGTGTTCTCTGAGCCCACAGGTACAGGCGATGGGGCAGTTAAAGCTAAATAGCTGGGAGACCGTCTCCTAGAATGCATGCTGACTGAGTGTTGAACAGTCGGCTAAAACAACAACAGCAAAAGGACTGGCTGGGTATTCAAGACCCAGAGGCCAGAACTTGCCAGGGAAAGAACCAGAAACAACCGGTTCTAGTCCCTGATTCACTGTCCAGCGGCAGAGGATGTTTTGAAGGAGTGGCAGATACGAATGCTAGCCTGTTTTAGAGCAATCTACTTTTAGAATGCTCAAGTACCTCAGTTTACAGCAAGACGCTCAGAGGTCCTTTAATGTTCATGCAAATGGGAGCTACTACAGCGCCTTGAACAGATTGCTCTTTAGGAAATTACTCTTGCCCCCCACTATCTTATTTTCTGTCATTTATTTGCCTAACAATCTCAGCAGAGAGGCAGGGCAGATGTTTCTCCCAGAGCCCAGTTGGTAGCACAGATTCTGAATTTCGCAGGCCCTCTGTGCCCCTTTCTCTGAACTTGTCCTCCTGTCTGTGTCTAGTAGATTAGTTCCTTCTGAGGAACAATGTTTTTCCACCAGCAAAGCTGCCTTCTTTGAACCACACTTGAAAAGAAGCTTTCAAAGGCGGCCCCAGCCTCCCCAAACAGCTTTTTCCAAAGTGCTTTCCAAAGGAAATAGCACCCACCACCCTTCCAGGTTCACTTCTGAGGACCTGCCTCAAAGGCAGCTTTACACACCAGGATGGATGGAAGGATGGAGGGTCTCAGGGACTGAGGACTTGCGTTATTGATGACATGTTTTGCTGACGTGCCAAAAGGAATGTCCCAGTCTGTGATCTGGTTCGAACCTGTGAGCTGTGACCTGTCCTGATTGTTGAAGTCAGGCGTCTTGGTTTTTATTTTTTCTCCCTTTTTTTGGGAACTGATGTTTCGAGCTTGTTTGAGTTGGATCAAAGGCTGTTTTAACAGCTGTTCTAATCGGAAATGCTGTCAATTATTGACCTAGACAGTAGTTTTTCTTTCAAAAATATTTCTCTAAGCTCTCAAAATGTTGAAATTTGGCTTCTTGGTAGGGAAAGGTAGGGCGTTGATTAGTGAAGTTGCTTAATTGCTGAGCATCAGTTTCTCCATCTGAAAAGATGTATTTTTAATACTTACCTTCCTTTGAGGGCTGTCAAGAGTTCACACGTGTACTGTGCTTGCAGTAGCTGTGTGGGTCGATGGAGATCAGCCATTCTTCTCACTGTGGTTGTTAAGAGTGGTCTGGTCTGGCCAACTTTCCCTTTTCAGGAGCTTCTCCACCCCTAATCATCACCCTCAAAAACAAGTACAAAAGTTAAAAAAATTGTTTAGTGGAGAGTTTTCCCATTTGTTCTGTGACTCGCCAGTGTACCGTGCCTGTTCTCAGGGCTATGTGGAGTTTGTAGAAGATTGGTAAGGCTCAATCCCTGCTACTCATTTTTGAGAAGGTCAAGAGGAGAATGCAATTCAGCAGGAGGCGATAGCAAAATGACAGCTGAAAGGGACAGGATTTGCCTGCTGCCCCAGCTCCCAAGGCAGACCTGAGGATCCAAGGCCAGGAAAATGTGGTGTATTATTAAAAATCTCCGAGGATAAAACCCCACCCCCTTTGCTCTGCCGCCCTCCCCTCATTTCCCCAGCCCTATATAGTCCTTCCTAGTGGTGTTCTTCAAAGGCCCTTCCTGCTGAGCCTGGGCCCCAGGGAGAAGGCCTGAACCCCACTATCAAACGAATTGGAGGAGGAAAAAGTAAACACAAATGAGAAAGGACCCTGTTTTAGAGTAGAACACTTTCCGCTTAAATAGGTTGATAATTTATACACTGATTACTTATAATATGAATGACAGATGGTTTATGTATGTATTAATGTATATCTAGCTTGTCTACTTCCAAAAATATTTGAGGCAGCTTAATAATTTAAAAGTTAAAGGGAATTTGGGTGAAGGAAAAATAAGAAAAAAGTAAGGGTAAGGTTAGTCTCTGAATCCATGATACACTGCAGTATAGTGCTTAAATGGGGAGTGGGGTGGCGGGGGGAATGGATTTTATCCCCCGGGGACATTTGGCAATATCTGAAGACATTTTTGGTTGCCCTGATAGAAGATGCTTGTGGCATCTAGTGGGTAGAAAGCAGGGATGTTGCTAAAAGACCTGCAATGCACAGAACAGCTTCCCCACAAAGAATTACCCGTCCCCAAATTGTCATTGGTGCCAAGGGCAAGAAATCCAGATGTGCAGTTCCCTTGCTTGAGTCTACCACAAATGTGACTGTGAGTCTCTGTGGGTCTCAACGGGGGTGCTACTCCCCCTTCCCCAGGAGGTTTGGAAGTGGGGGTTGTTACAGTCACACAGATCATTGTCCTGGGACCTGAGGGACAATCCTTTATACAATGACTCCACCTACCATGTCCCCGGAGGTACCTGCTGGAAAACCTGGGGTCTGCTCCTGAGCATCCCGGACGTTCCAGGCACTGACCTCACATCAGGGATCCCTGGTCCTCACCCAGGAGCCCTGATGTCAGGTCAGCCTCTTCATGATGGGGAGCCCAGCCCATCGGAGCTGGTGGCCCCAGGACTAGGGCCGCAGAAGCCCAGCGGCTCCGGGGACAGCACCTCAGACAACGTTGTTTTGTTTTGCATTAAATTTTCCTGGCACAAGGACTTCTGATCCAGTCGCATTTGATGTGTCGATAATCACAGATATTTAAAGGTGGTTGTCATGGTTTTGTCTCTGGAAGATTGCTATGTGCTAATGAGAGATGTGAAGTCAGCCCTGGGACCCTGTCCTGGCAGCTCAGGATTCAGAATCAGTTGTGAAAAGTAGTTCTGAGAGTTGGTCCTCAGTGGTTCTAAGCCTTCCTCCATACAAGAAGTTAGCACCAAGTCTCTTTTTTTAAAAAATATTTTTATTGACAAATCTTCACACACATACAGCCCCTATTAGCACCACTCTTGATCTGAGCTCTGAGGATGAGCCTGGGGTTCATGCAGGGCACTGGTGAACAATTGATGGGGTCCTGGGGTGTTAGGGGTGGGGAGAGAGAACTGATCTGCCTTTCTAAGATAATTTATGTAAGTGGTGAGGGATCTAATAAGTTCTCTAGAAGTTTCTTAGAGAAGGTAACTCTCTGCTTTAAAAATATGGTGGGATTTCAGGCTGGAGAGATTGATATAGAATGGGGGAGCAGCAATGAAATGTGGGGATGGAGGGACCCATCAAGTCACGCATCACTGCATGTGAGGTTGGCTCCAGAGAACCCTTTGGCACGTGCCACCAAGAGTGACCCTCCATCACCTCCCGATTTGTTAGGGAGACTAGAGTTTGTCTTACGTTTGCGCTGGGCCCCATGAGGCAAGATGCCACCTTGCTTATTACACTTCAGTTCCCTCTTTTTTTTTTTTTTGAGGGGGCGAGGGGATGCATGGTCCAAGAATCAAAAATCCGTGCAGTTCACTCTTGTAATGGGTTTTACTGGGGTGTGGGGGTCATCTTGGTTTTGTGTTTCTTTGTTTTTAGATTTTCCAAAACTGTATTCTGGTACAAACATGTCGACCACCTCTGATAAGAAATTGGAGCTCCCCGAAATATAGGCAGGCTGGTTTCAGGGGAGTCAGGGAGGCTTCCTGACAAGAAGTGGACTAAGGACAGAAAGGATGGAGCCGGTCATTAGGGTCTGTGGTTTTGGGGAAGTTTGCACTTCCACTTGCTGGGGACATTTTAGTAACTTGATTTATTTGCCTGAGCGTCATGCGGTCTCTTTTTCCTTTGCAGACAGAGATTGCGAAGAGACTAAACACAATTTTAGCACAGATCATGCCTTTCCTGTCACAAGAGGTAAGACTTTCTTTTATTATCTCCTTTTCTTTCCAGATCAGCCCAGTGGCTGGCTGGAGCTCACCACAGCCCAGTCTGCCCTGTCCATTCAAACTTTGACAATAGAACTGACTGAAGTTGACAATCTGGGGATTTATAGAGCCTTCTCCTGTTGGTTCTGGGGTGGGGGTGGGGAGGCATATCAAAGGGACCATTGTTCTTTGTTCTGGTAGAAATGGTTCTCTGCTGCCCATCTACCTGAGGCCAGAGAGGAGGGTCATAGCAGGTGATTGGGCCAGTATGGGGCAGTGGGTAGCCTCTGTGCCCCCCACGCCCCATCTTAACCAGCACTCCCAGCCTCTGCTTTCTTAGTGGCCCAAATTCCTGCACCTGGAAATGTCTAAGAGCAAGGAAGGCTGGCCACTCAGTGAGAGGGACACGTCCTGTGAGGAGGAACCCATACCCATAGGGGACCCCAGCCCCAAACAGTGTCCTTAGCAGAGGTGGAACCAGTTCGTCACATCATCTTCTAAACACACCTCCCATGAGACTCTTAACTTGACATAGTGGCTGGGCTGGTGGGTGTTATGGGGTAAGCACTCCAAGGAGGCTCCTCGGTGCAGGGCACAGTCCTGGGCCCTCCCTCCCCCTCTAGAGCCCCTCAGTGGCTGGGACCACATCAGCTCCTTGCTCATGTCCTAGACCTTTGGCCCAGAGGAGTCACCAATAAATGGTTGAATTAGCATAAGAGTGGGATATGGAGACATCCTGAGGCTTGTAGCCTGTTGGGGCGTCCGCAGTGGACTGTTGGGTATACTACCTCTAGGTACAGGGCATGCACTAAGCTTTCGCACTTTTGTTCTCTCTGCAGAAGGATTTAAAAAAAAGAACATTTTGCTACTTTTTCTTTCTCTTTCTACTTAGACACTTTTTTTTTTTGCTTCCTCTGTTTTAAGATATAGATTAGGGATGTATAGATTATAGATGCATAGGTTTTCTTTCCCCTGAACTCTTTGAATGCAGGTTGCAGACATCCTGACAATTCACTGCTAACTACACTGGCTGCATCCCCTACAACAGGACACGCCCCCCTGCATCATTACAATGCTGTAAACACAGCTTAAGAAATGAATTATCATTCCGTAGTATCTTTTTTTTTTTTTTAATTTGCATATGGGCAGGAGGCACCAGGGATCGAACTCCAGACCTCCAGCACGGCTGAGCCAAGGCAGCCGCCCCTGTAGTATCTTATATCCAGCTCAGCTCAGGGGAGGAAGGTTTTTTGTTTGTGTGGTTGAGGCAGGTGATTGAATAATGCCGTCTTTTGGAGCTCGTCTGTTTTAGAACTTAAAAATAAGTATTAGAAGTTTTAGAACTTAAAATACTTTTTGATTACAAAAGTAAAACATGCTCATTGAAAAAAGTTTAGAGAAATCCCCTACCACCAGTACGTACCCTGCGTCCTCGAGGTCCACGTTTCCTGTTAGGGGGCCCTCGCTGTTCTCTCTGGTGGGCTCTGCGACCTCCTGCCCTCTTGTGCCCCTCACCCCCCCACTCCCCGCGGCGCCCCCCCCGGACGGCGGCCTCCTAACCCCACCCTGTTCCCCCCAGCACCAGCAGCAGGTGGCACAGGCGGTGGAGCGCGCCAAGCAGGTCACCATGACGGAGCTGAACGCCATCATCGGGGTACGTGGACTACCCAATCTGCCTCTCACCGTGTGTATAGCCCTTTTATTCCTCTCATTTACCGTAACCAGAGATCAATTCTGACCTTAGCTGGCCTCGAAGAATGGCGGCCCCAGCGCCCCAGCTTCCCCAAGCATCTCACGGGCTTGGACCCGTCTGGAACTCTCTTTCCATTGGTTTCCCAATTACTTCCCAGTCCCCGAATTAGAGAGGTTCTGCCCTACCTCAAATCTGCTCCTACCTTTAAACTCATCTTCCCCTCCTTCCCTGGCTTTGCGGGTGTCAGGAGTCTGGGATCACCTCTGCAGCCATGGTGACCGGCCAGAGTACGCGGCCACCTCCTCACCCCTCCCCCGGGGCTCATCTGCCCTGTTGCCTCCTCTGGCTAAGGTCTGCCCTTCTTTGGCCACGTGGGATCAGAACCGTCTCTGCTGTACTGTGAATGTGAAGTGTGCTGTGGAATTTGGGTTGGGGGCATTGCTGCCCCATGTACTGTGCCGCCCGGCTCAGCATTAATTTGTGCCCTTGTGCGTCTCAGCAGGGCACCTAGGTGGGACTTTGTAACCTGCTAGAACCCAGCTCACCTGGGCACAGGGAAAATATCCAAGAGCGCTTTGTTGGGAGGTCCACTTCTGACCTGACTGCTTGGTGAAAAGGGGAAACCAAACTCTCTATCCCGTTTGGTGCCCCTGCCTGGCCTTCATTGTTGGTGGATTTCTTAGAATCAGGCAGCATCTTTTTGCTGCTTGTGGCTTTGGTGGTGTTGCTAAGGATATTTAAGATACGTACCTATAGGGGAAAATTATTTTTCAGTGTGGCTTTGAGCAAGGTTCTTACCCTTGGGGTCTACTTTCAGTCCCTAAAATGAAGGGAGGGAGACAAGATCTCTGCTTCCCAGGCCATGGAGCACCTGAATCACAGCCCCCCAGGGAGCTTCTGAACAATGCAGCATCCAAGAAACTCACTCCCAGGTTCTTTTCCGTAGGTCTCACGGTGGGCCTGGGAATCTGTTACTGAAATTTTGCAGAATGTTCTGAAGCATAGTCAGCCTTGGAAGTAGTGGGCTGCTTGGCCGAGGTCCCTCAGCCCTGGCATTCTGGTATCCTACTTCATCTCATTCTCTCTTTGTTCTTATGTGAGGTCGTTATTTTAAATGGGAATTGAAGGCCACCAGTGTTTGTTCTGCTCCGTGGTGTACGTGATGATTCTTGGCTTTTCAGTTCAGGGCAGAAGCCTGGAGATGGTTGTTCTAATCACAGTTCTTCACTCTGTGACCTCGGGCAGTCCTTCTCATTCCTTGGGCTTAGTTTTCTTATCTGAAAAAGAGAGAGGGTTAGACCAGCTCCTCTCTCTCTGGCCTTCCCGACTCCCACTGGGAATGCTGGGATGTTGGGTCAGAGTGACAGATAATTGGGGATTCCATGGATTGCATCACTGGGGCCTGTGATGGAGCAGAACCCCGCCTGCTGTGGGGAGGGCCAGCAAGGGGTCTGGAACCAGGAACATGAGGAGGAAGTGTGCAGACTTCTGAGCAGTGAGCGGAAATGCAGCATGCCCAGACTGGGGACTCATAATATTTCAAAGTTTAAATGTTCTTCAAAGATAATCAAGCCTAGGGTTTTTCACTTAGCACTATTGACATTTTAGGCTGGATAGATCTTTATTGTAGAGGACCATCCTGTGCATTGCAGGATGTTTACCAACATCTCTGGGCTCTGCTCACTTGAGGCCAGTGGCACTGCCCCCATCCCCAGTCATGACAACCAGGTATGTCTCCAGATGTCCATGGGGGGCAAATCATCACGATTAAGAACTTCTGCCCTGCTCAATGCTCTGATTTTACAGAGGAGGCCAGAGAGAGCAAGTGATTTATGAGTAGTTGCAAAGTTGGATTAGAAGCTGAGGACTGAGTCCCAACCCAGGACTCTTCCCCAGTCAGCCAAATCTGAGCTTGTGAGGGACCAGAGATAGTGAGATTGTTCTGCTCACAGTGCCGGAAGAGGGTGCAGAGTGAGCTCTGTTGTCCAGGGTTGCCCCCCTTTTGGCTTCTTCCCTCCATCTCCTTCCCAGGAGTATCCTTGAGGCGTCCAGGCCAAGCTCTCCCATCCCTGCAGTGGCTTCAGTGGGCTGCCTTCTTCCCCTCTGTCTCCCTCATTGGAGTTAGAATCCTCCTTTGAAAATATATGTACGTATTCTCCCTCTCTCTCTCACTCTCTCTGTCTCTCTCTCTCTCTCTCTCTCTATATATATATATATTTTTTTCGAGTTTAAGAAAAGAGTAAAACTGGGAAGAAGCGCCGCTTGGATTAGCTCCACTTCCTTTAAGTAGCATTTAGGAAGCTACAAGTTAGGTCAAGGCAGCTCGAGGCAGATATTGGAATTCAATTAAAGCCAACGAGTGGGGCCTGTGACCCCCATTTTCAAGGTAATTGCTTCCCAGGCTCTGAGTGAATGCAGCCGTCGCCCTGTCGTTAAGCAGCAGCCCTCTAATCGCTGCGCCTGTCAGGGCCTCCTGGGGCAGGAATTACGGGCAGCCTGGGCATGCTCGCACTGGGGAGCCGTGCCTGACTGCACTCCAGCGAAGGAGGCCAGCTAATCTAGCCAGGGCATTCTTTATCTCCTCCTCAAGGAGAGGGGAGAGGAAGCTTGCCAGGTAAAGGGGGGTTGGGGCAGGGATGTGGGGGCAGGCCAAGGGCTGAAGGGAAAGGGCGGGAATCTTGGCCCCTGCAGAAAAGGGCAGGGAAATCTTCTGGGGGGTTCTTAGCAGCAACTAGTGGCTCCCTGTGATGTTGTTGGGTTTGCCATTCTGGAAGGAGAAGCAGCCTGGCACCTTGGTCTGGGAGGTAAGAGGACTTTGGGTACATCACTTCTTTCCTCTGGGCCTCAGTTTCCCCATTTATGGAAAGACAGGGAAAGGCTAGGCGGGTTTCATACGGCAGATCTGCTCTGGTCAGCTGATTGTGGCCGTGTTGGGCGTCGAGTTGACAGATTCTGAGACCATATCTTAGCTCAGCTCGAAGAATGATCAGTTATAGCTGGCCAGGGCATAGCTCGTGGAATATTTATCACTTGGATTAGAGTGCTTGTAAGGTCTTCCTTCATGGTGAGAAATGCCAGCATCCAAGGTGAGGTTGGTATGAGGGGAAGGGAAGCAGGAGAGGCAGAGGGAGGCCAGCCTTTCTGGCCAGGCCCCCAGTTGCCTGCCAGTCACCAGGGAACTCAAGAATCCACCTGAGGGTGAGAGGCTGGGAGAGTGTCTCTCTTCAGGCTGGGGCCTGGTTGCCGTAGGCTGCACTGCACACCTTTCCTTCTCGAATGCAAGTTACAGGGGATCCTTAGAGTGACAAGATCACTGAGCATGAGGTGGGAAATTTTGGCCGTAGGTCACCAGCTTGGAGAATGTCTTTCTTTCCTTAGTACATAAAAACCCTGTATTATTGTATCTACCATGGTTATTGTATCAACCATGTTCAGAACCCCCTTTTTACATTGCTCTATGCTGGTCTGACATCTTTGGATGGGAGTGGGGGAGTGGGCTGTCGTCCCACTTGCCCACTAACAAATTGGTCTGCATTCTCTTGGGAATTATTAGTTGAAGACATAGTCCTAAGGCATGACTTGGCTTTTTTTTTTTTTTTTTTTTTTTTT
>PVIY010017653.1:0-38021 GCA_004026745.1 Myrmecophaga tridactyla | reverse complement strand
AAAGCAGAGCTCGGTTTGAGTCCGGCTTCTGGCTGCTCCGGGCATAGTGGAATCACTTAACCTCTCCGGGCCTGTTCCCGTTCCAGAAATGGGGATAGTGAGAGTTGTGAGCATTAAAGGCTGTTGTTGAGTATGGAAGCTCAATTCTTCATGGAGTTGTGGGGAAATAGAAGGGAGCAAGCATTGGCTTGGGGTTGCTCTCCCTTTCCTTTAAGGATAGGGAGTGTTAATTTCATACAGTTAGAAAGACCCTGTTTTTGCAACCTGGTGGGGAGCCCTTGATTAGTCTTGACTCTTCACTAAGTGACAAGCCTAAGAAGTGAAGCATTAAATCAGCCAGCACAGGCATAAAGAGTAATGTGCATAACCCAATTACACAGACTCAGCAAGCCAGATCTTCCCTGGTGGCCTCTCCTGGAAGAGGAGAACATCTGAGCTCAGGCCACAGGAGCTTGGCACTCACATGGAGGATAGGGTGCAGGCAATCTTCCTCAGACACACTTGTGTCCTGGCCCAGGATGTTAGAGGAGTGAGAACTGAGCACTCATGGGTGGGGCTGGTTCCAGAATCCTAGCCCCTCTTTTGGAGTTTGCCGTGGGAGGGCAATTGTCAGTGTCCATGATGCAGAAATCCTGGTATTGGAAGGAATGGTAGAAACTAGTGACAGAAAGGTATAAAGCAGTGAGTTCGGGGCCCTCTTCAGGCTGTGGAATTGAACCTGCAAACAGATTGAGAAGTCACCCTCCCACCCACACGTCACTCAGCACATCATCCTCTGAAGCCAGGGGATATTTTGGAGGCCATGACAACCCTGGAGTGGTAGAGAGAAAGGAGCTCCATTTCCCAGGGAGCGGAAACATGGCCTTTGTGGCCATGACCCTGCCTGGCTGCCCGCCCAGTGCCTGGGCTGGTGATACAGCAAGCTAGCTGCCCCTGCCCCTCCAGGGAGAAAACTTGTTTCACTCTTCATTGCAACCAAAATGGTTGTTAGCAGACCCTCTGTCCAACAAGCCCTGGCATCTGCTCTCTCCCTATGGAGAACCTTGGAGGTTGGCTCGTGTGTACCTGCTTCCTGGAGCCTGCTGGGCCATTCCTGACTGCCTTCAAACCACCAAAATGGGACCTCGGGGGGATTTCTGACCCTTGAACTTGAAGATGAGAAGCTCTTCACATTTGCATGAAAGATTCCCGCAAAGAAGATACTCCTACCTGACACACTGAGGCAGAAAACCAGCTTCGTCTTGGAAGCTCAACAGCTTTGAAAGCCATTGTATTCCAGACAGCCACTGCTGTGCTTCAGGTTTGCTGCCGGTTCACGTGAGGGTGTCTTGGGGAAACAGGGCATCCCTTTGGTGCTCCTTATCCAACTAACTGTTCTGGCTGCATCTAAGAGGTCAAAACCACCTCTGGTTCTTGGGCCTTAGAGAAGAGGCACAGAACTGGGAGATGGACAGTTGCCTTTGAACAGAGCCATATTTTACTCATTTCCCAGCCTCTCCGTGTTTACCTTTTGCGGCATTCTTACTTGTTCATGTAGCAGACTGTACCAAACTACATGTGGGCAGCACTGTTCAGGTTGCCAGGAAGAATAAGTCCAAGTACGTGCCTTCCTGGGGCTTAGTGGCCTCCAGGGTATGACATGTAAGTTGCCAAGTATCACTTAGCTATGAAAAAAAATGAGCGTTCTATTTATAGTCTGGTCAGTATTTGCTGCTAACTGAGCAGGATTTTTGCCTTCACATGTTTAAATGCATATGAGCCTCGCATAACCCTAAGTGATGGACCATGTTCTGATTCCCATTTTACAGATGCAGAAACTGAGGCCCAGAGAGAGATGGGTCAGGTGACTTTTTTAGTCCCATGGCTGAGAAGGGATAGAGCTGGAAATCTACCACTGGCTCTCTGGCTCCAGAGTCTGCACTGTTAGAACCCTTAGAAGGGGTAGCTGGTTCATATCAGGAAGATGGGGAGGGGGCTTCCCAGGAGGGGCATGGCATTTGAACTGGGCAAGGTGTTCAGCCTGGACGGTTGGGTGGGAGAGGAGACCTTACCCACTAAGGTAAGGAGCAGGGTGTTTGGGATTATTCAACATTTTTCCATGAGTATAAATCATCAGTCAGTTTTTTCTCTAAAAACATAATTGTCCACAGAAAGAGTTAGCTATGTGCCCAGGCTGCACAGGGATCAGTACAAGCCACTTCTTTGGCATCTTTGTAACCATACCGTCCCTCCTCCTGTATATCCTTTCTTCTTCAAGATACCATACTGGCTATATACTTTAAAAAGTGAATAAAATACTTGAATCCTTGCTTTCTGGCATTTGACTTAGCCATCACCACTGGCAGAATTAAAGGACCAACAATAACTGGTCTAAAATCAAAGTGTCCTGCTGGAGAGTCATTTTAGAACTGGGCGTCTGTGTAGCTTCTGAGAATCCCCCCACCCCATCATGACACAGTGACCTCGGCCGCACTCCACGCCTGAATGGACCAAAATGTCCCATAGGATGTGTCTCAGAGAGAGTGAGACTCAGAGCATGTAGCCTCCAGGCCCCCTCTAGAAGCCTTTGTGGTCCATGTAGGATTGCATCATGGGAAACCTTCCCTTGGTTGACTCCTCAGTAATCACAGACAAAATCGTGGCAGTGACCCTCTGCTGCTCTCTCAGTTTGGGGCTTTTAAACCTCACTACCTTTGCAGACTAGCTGAAACCCACAGGTGCTACTGTGGATTAGCCTGAAACTCTTGTTTCTTCCTCCTAGCCCAGTGGACCCAAGAAATGCCCAGAGACCTTCACAAGAGGGAAGTAAAATTAAAATTAGTTAAGTAGATACGCAAAAAAAAAAAAGTGCTAGGTGGTTGGTGCCTTATCCCATCTCAACTTGCCCACTTCATTTAGTTTCCATTCAACCTCCTGAGAGATTTTTCTGTAATACAAATCTGAATCTAATCCTGACCTTGTTTAAAGTCCTTCTGGCCCATTTTCCTGTTTCCCCGCTGTGCTGGCTTGAAGCTGTTATGGATCCCAGAAAAGGCCATGTTCTTTCGTTCCATTCCTGGGGGTGCAGTCTTGCTGTGGGTGGGGTCTTCTGGTTAGGTTATTTCAATTGAGATGTGGCCCACCCAATTCAAGGTGAGACTACTGGAGTCCTTTATGAGAGGATAAAGGACAGAAAAGGCTGAGAGAGCATAGGAAAAAAAAGCCCCAGAGAAGCTATGAGAGGACCTACAGCAGCTCAGAAGGAGGCTCCAGGAACCAGAAGCTGAAAGCAACCCAAACCAATCCAGGAACAAAGGACCAGCAGACGCTGGCCACGTGCCCTGCTATCTGCAGAGGAACTGCAGATGCCTACTGCCTTTCTTCAGAGAATCTATCATCCTGTTGATGCCTTAACTGGGGCATTTTCGTGGCCTTGGAACTGTACATTTATAAGCTAATAAATCCCCATTCTAAAAGCCAAAAAAAAAAAAACCACCACCACCAAAAGTGGGTGTCTAGATAAAACTATCGTGGTGTCACAGCAGGGAATACTACACAATCATTAAAAAGGATGAACACTCTGTGCTGAGTCAGAGTACTGTTAAACTAAAGTTGCATAATTTGTGTAGAAAGACATACATTTACTAATCTGTGGATTTCCATAAAGGAATCTTTAGACAGATTAACAGTGGCTTCTAGGGAGAATGATTGCAGAGTGGATTTTTTTTTAACCTTGTGATCTATTCTTTTTTTTTTGCAATGAGCATGTATTACTTTTGCAATAAGATATAAAAAACTACTTTACCCATGTTTTGATTTTGTAATAAGGTGTAAAAAACTGTATTTTTCAAGAAAAAATGGGGAACCTCAATTGTAAGCTCCCACCTGGGAGAAGCCTGAGTCCCTTGGTAAGGGGGGGTTGGGTTTCTGCACTGGACACCTGTGATGCAAGCTTCTGGGTCCCCTTAGCTTTGTTTCTGCTGTGGGATCTCGAGGCAGATAAGAGATCAGACCGCTCTGGGACCTGTGCCCTCCATCCAGTGACAGGCCTCCCAGAGTCGCCACTGATGGTCTTGAGGGAGGTCTTTGGGCTGCGGGTGCCAGCCCTTCACCCAGAGCTGAGAAACAGAGCCCTCCAGTGCCAGGAGTGCAAGAGTGGCTGCGGCCTTCGGGATGGGACTTGGTTGGCAGTCGGCAAGTTAGTTGGGGGAGGGCAGGACCTTTAATCCTTGCCTCCAAATAGCTTCACCTCCAGCCAGGACCATGGGCCTTCACTGTGTTCTGAGGTCTGTTAGCAGTTGCCAGAAACCCGTTTCACATTGACCAGTGAACTCCCTTAGTCAAGAGTGAACTCTTGAAGCTTATCAGATCAGTGCTCTGTTAGCCGCCTCCATCCCCTACTGCTCTTGCTCTGGGGATCTCCTTTGCAACATTCTTTGTTTGAGGTTGAGTGGTTGACAGATCTGAGCTCAAACCCCACTCCTTCGTGGTAGGCCTTGGCCAGCCACCAGCTGCCCACTCTGGCTTCCTAGGCATCTGTAAAATGGGCACAGTCCTGCCCTTGCTGGGAAGTTGGAAGAGTTAGAGTTAATATTTGGAAAATGCCCAGGCATTCTTGCATTCTCTTAGGCATTCAGCAAACGATGGTTCCCTTGTGCTGGTTGAGAAGAAAGACGTGTGTATAGGTGAGTATTAGCATAGCCAAGGCCCCTAAGAAGTATTTCAGTCCTAAGAAATAATTGGCCACTATGTTGTCTGCCCCACGGTGCCCATAGGTCTTGGCACAGTGTTAGGAATGATGGAGGGCATTCGGTTCTGACTGCTCAGGAGAGAGCCAAGGCCGCCCAGGCCAGTGACTTGGGTATGAGAAGGTGGGGGGTGGGTAAGAAAAGCCCCTGAGGGTAGTATTGGGTAGGGTTTCTGGGGCTCTGGAGCCACAGCAGCAAGTCCTTGATTGGGGATGGAGAGGAGACAGGCGGACTGCCGTCACTATTGATGATAATACCGAGCTAATAAAAGTTTTTCAACCATTGTGGACCCCTCGTAAGCCATGAGTAAATGCTCGCTGTGATCCTCATCACTGAATAAGCAGTCACCTGTGCCAGGTGCTGTCCTTCTATTACCTTATAATCCTTTGAGATAGATGCTACTTGCCCCCTTTCACAGATAAGGAAATGTGAGGGATTTGAAGGGACCTGCCCCAGGTCACATGGCTCGTCAGTGTCACGGCTGGGGTTTGAACCCTGCTGTGTGTAGTTCCAGGCCTCCACTCTTTCCATCACTCCATTCTCTGCTGAGACATCTCATAATAGCTCTCATTCCACTGGCCCCAGCTCTTCTTGCTCTCAAGACTTCTCTGCCGCATCGTGTGACGGCTCTGAAATCCAGGCACGGGTTTCCCAGAACTGGGGAGTCTCCCCCAGAATAGGGCCCTGGGGTGGGAGACGCTGGCTGCTAACATCGAAGAGGAGTGAACAAGGGCAAACCCAGTGACTGCTGGGGGCCTAAACATGGATTCCCCTGGCCTAGGAGGGAATCCTTTGACTGTGTGGTTTCTAAATGTATGCATTATTTATCTCTGTCTTAGAAACGTACATTGAGAAATCCTGTCCTTGAGACTAGAGGGTGGAATGTTTGTAGACATGAACCTTGAATCTAAATTATGGTCCATTAACAGATTGTTCCTTCAGTGAGATGAGAACGTTGTCTGAGCTGGGGACAAAGGTTCTGGGAGAGTGGGGGAAGGGCGGTTCCCCCAATACCCGATGAAGGAGCCAGGGGATGGCAAGAGCCCCTCCCTCGCAGATGTGGCCTTCGTGCCTCTCCTGCCCGCTCCCGCTCAGCTGTGCTCACCACCCACTTCGTTGCAGCAACAGCAGCTCCAGGCGCAGCACCTCTCCCACGCTACGCACGGCCCCCCGGTGCAGTTGCCGCCCCACCCATCCGGCCTCCAGCCTCCAGGGATACCCCCGGTGACGGGGAGCAGCTCGGGGCTGCTGGCGCTTGGCGCCCTGGGCAGCCAGGCCCACCTGACAGTGAAGGACGAGAAGAATCACCACGAGCTTGACCACAGAGGTGAGGCCCAGGGCTGGGGGCAGGGAGGGCGGTTAGGGGGCCTGGGCATGGGGCCTTGGCCATAGACCCCGCAGATGGGTAAGTGAGCACAGCAAATGTTGTCACCCTAGGACCAGCAGTTAGCGAAGGGTATGGAGCTGAGAAACCTCAGCAAATGGAAGCCATCACCCATCCCAGTCCCTGACGTGTACCTTTATCCCTCTGCCAGGGAGGACACTTTGTCTTTTCATCCTGCAGTAGCACCCTTCCATCTTCCAGCCACACCCCTGCCCATCCTTCAAGGCCCAGCCCCAGTCCTTCAAGATGCCTGGCCGAATTGAGGGCCTTTTTCAAATTCCCATCAGAATTTAAGAGTTTCGGAGGTCCTAAAAGTGTGCCTGGGGAATGCTTTGTGCTTGCCAAGATCATTTGTTCTCTGAGTATTTTCCTTAGCACGTGTGTCACACCAGCACAGGAGTTTTTGGAAAAGATGCACAATTGGTGCTCAAGTAAAGTCATGTTAGTTGACTGCCTTTAAGTGGACAGAGCAGCGCATAGTCCAGCAGAGAGATGATTGGGGAGCTGGGAGTCAAAGCTTGCACTCCCCATCTGCCACCCCCATTCACTTCAGCCTTCACCACAAGGGCCCTGGAGGATGGTCCTCATAGGGACTGGGAGGGGTTGGCTGGGTCAGGAAAGGAAAGGGCCTGATTCCTTGGCAAACCCCTTTTTAAAAGGTGTCACCTTGCATGCTTTCCCATCAGAGAGCTTTCACCAGGACACATGGCCTGTGCAGCACGTGATTGGGCACCGGGGCATGGTGTGTCCCCGTCCTGTACTGGCCTGCGCCACAGGCTATAGAAACCATGGGAATGGGACATACGATTTTTGTCCCTATGGTAGGATGGTGCAGAGGCAGGACACAGAAGAATCAGGAAGCTAGTGTATGGCTGGGCAGATAATCAGGCTTTAGCTTCCATGGATTCATGTAAAGCAGAAAATAATGTTCATTTTAAAACAAAATGAAACAAAATCAACACTTCCAAATTCCTTTTTTTCTTTTTTTACTGATAATTTTTTTTAACTTTCCCAGATCCTACAGGTGCTTTTCATAGCGTGATCTTTCCCAACCTGAGTCTGCTGAACAGGAATTTTGGTGCCCTTCTTTACAGTCAGGGAAAGCTAGGCCAAGGGCCCCCAATCCCCCCCTTTCCCCAGCTCTTGGGTGTGGCAGGGCAAGGGAAGCATTGGCATCGAGGGTGGTTTATTTCCAAACCGAGGAACTTGATTTGACTTCCCTGCTTGAGCTGACCCACAGCGGCTCAGAGGGAGGCCTGCTGCCCATCTTAAAACCAAGAAACTAGAACACAGAAGGTCAGCTGGACTGAGACTGACCTTTTTCCTTTCTTTTTTGTCTTTTTGTATTGGGGGGCCTGATCCTCCTGCCGACCTGGTCTTCCTTCCCCAAAGAGAGAGAATCAAGTGCGGTAAGTGCTGGAACTTTGGTCCCCTGTGTGATATGTTCGGGTGCTGGGAGGCGAGGGGCCGTTGGGGCTCATGGCCTGGCAGCCGGCTCCCAAAACTGCAAACCTGGTTTCTGGGTTCTCTGTTCTGTCCTGTTGGTTGAAGCCTGGGGTGGTTTGTTGTGCGTTTAACTTGCGCCCAGACCTGGGAAACCTGGCTTTGGCGGTATTGTGTTGGTAATGATGTTTTAATCCCAGTGAAGGAAGGGAGTGGTGTCATGAAATAGAGGTGGCTGACACCTGTTGAACATGACCTTGGTTTAGGGAAAGCCCGTCATCTCTCAAGGCATTAGGTCCATCATTTGTCAGATGAAGTGCTTGGCTAAATGAGTACTAACTCCCTTTTATATGGTAGCTGATTAACCAGAGAGACCACCTAGCTGGCCCTGTGACCTCCCAGGCAGTTTATGAAGTCACCAGGCTGAACCCAGGGCTTAGGACCCGGCTGTCCTGTGTCCCAGGCCAGGGTTATACCCCAACCCCCAGGTATCCTCCTCGATTCCTCCCAACGCCTGTGGTCCCCCCTGCTTTGGGCTTTTATTCCGGTTAAGAAAGTACTAGCAAGCAGGCATTAAAGCCAAGGCCGCCTGCATGTCTGCCAGCTCTGAGATTTGTTGTAAATCTTTCTGATCACACTGAAGCTCAGAGGTGCTGTTTCAAGTGAATAAGCCTTCTGAATAAGCACAGTGGAGTCTGGATAAAAAAAAAAACAATCCTCTAGCGATTAGCAAAGCTATTTTATTCTTCATGACCATCCTTGTATCTTGGGCCATCTAATCTGTTAGGATGGCTTTGGTTATTACCTCGTGTTAAGTAGGACTTGGAAGGTCAGGCAGTTAACTAACCATCGCAACAGCTTCCCTGGGCAGCTCCCCTCCACCCTGCCTGCCTATCCTTCCCTGCCTTCCACCCACACTTACTTTTTAAACTTCTATTAGGGGGCTCTCCTCTCTTCTTTTTGTGTCTGCTCTTGACTTGCTTACCTGCTCAGAAATCCAGGTCCATGTTTGAGTCCAGGAATGGCTACTTACCTAAGAAAGGAATAATTGAGCTGAAAATCCATTTTGAGTGCTGTAGGGTTGACTCTCACATGGTGGCATTTTGCTTTGCTCAGGTAGGAGGAGCCCTGGATTGGACCCTCAAGTTTTTTTCCCCAACTTTGGTGGGACATTGGGTTGCTTGCTTGGCCTCTCTGGGCCTCTGTTTCTTTATCTACAACCCGAGGATAATTCCTGCCTGGTCAGCCTCTCAGCTTTGTAAGCCCCACTTAGAATAGGACACAAACCCTGGAGAGAACCCAGTTAATGGTGACGTACTGCAAAGTAAAAGGGATGGTTGAGGCCCAGCACCCTTCCTTAACTAAACGCCATCCTTATCGCCATTCTCGTTGGCTTTTGGCTTCATGTCCCCATCTGTGAATGCTTCCTGCTACAAGAAACCCACGGCGAGCCCAAGAGCTGAGCTCTTCCTCTTGCAACACTCCCTGACATCCATCCACATCAGGCTATGGTATAGTAGAGGGGGTACCCGTGAGTCCCTGGAGAATCGAGTGGAAATGGATCAGTGAGTCCATCCTAAGGCCTGGGAGGGCAGGAGGGGTGGGCTGGCGCTCAGAGGCCAGGTCCTGGGGCCGTGTGTGTGAGGCAGTGGTGTCCAGGGGGATAGAGACAGAAGTAATCCGCCCTTTGGAAACCAGGTTGTCGGCAGATGAGTCCTATGGCAGGAAGGACAGGGCTGTGTCAGAGTGGGAGAGGGACGGGCGGAGGGGCTGGAAGCTGTCCCAGAGGGGTTAGTCTGGAGTCCAATTAGAGGTAGCTTCATTCATATTTCCTTGCCTAGCCGAAGTAATAAAAAATACTTAGTGTTTTGGCCGCCTGCCAGCCAGAGGCGGGCTGGATCGATGCCGCTAAATGCCTGACATGACTCTCCGGTAGCGGCGAGTGTTTTCAGCCTGACTGCAGGAGAAGAAAGAGCTCGCTGTTCTCCTGGGCTGCGTAATGGGTCGCACGGAGAAACCCGAGGCAGTCGCATGTCCCCCCCGCCCCCCGCCCCAGCCCAAGAGGGGCAGCATGAGGGGCTGGAAGCATTTCTGCTTAGCACGGGGATGGCCGCCACCGTCGGAGGAAATGAAATGAAATGATGGTGATTTTTTCTGCCGGTGCTTGCAGCAGCTAATTGAATTGCGGCCGGCGCGCATCGCTGCTGCTCTCGCCTGGCTGTGGGGAAGGTTGAGCTGCAGTTCCATTATAACCTCCATTTTTTTTTCTTCAAGGCTGATAACTCTGCCATTTTAATTTGCTCCAGGCAGAAACTTGGCAGGGAAGGGCAGCGCAGAAACTGGCTTAGGAAAGGAAATAAAGCTTTAGGGCTGGTTCCCCACACCATTCCCTGGGAATCCCGTCCAGCCTCATTCCCTCCCCACGACTTGCCACTGAGCCAGCACTGGTCTTGGGGAAAATGGGGAGCAGTGGAGTGGGTTCATCCAACCTGCCATAGACACCCTCCCCTTCTGAACCGATATCCCTTTCTCTCTGCCCTCGTCACTCCCCTCCTCACACTGCGTGAGGATTCTTGATGCACTGGTCTTTTCCTTTCCTGAAGCTGTACTGAAATCTCCTGGAGGGCAGGGACTGTGTCTTGCCCCTTCTTCAGCCTGGCACCCAGCTGATAATGGTGAATGAGTGGGTTTGTGAAGGTCCAGTTTGGGCTCTTACAAAGGAGCAGACTTCGGCAGCATCCTGGAAGTTCTGATGTTACCTGGCTGCCAGGTGCCCCTGCTGGTAGCTCCCCCCCACCCCGCTCCCCAGAGCATGTAAAGTTGTGCTGTTCTGGCCATCAGCACCACCACGAGGGAGCTGTCCTCTTACTGGTGGCTGTCCCCTTCTTGGACAGCTCTGTCCTTTGACCTACCTGTGAATGCTTTTCTTGCCTTGGATGTCTGCCCATCTCCCAAACCATTCCATCCAAAGCATTCTTGTCCTCATTTGCTTATCATTGAAGGGGAAACTCATTAGGTTCTTCCAGGGCTGAAAAAATTGGGTTTCTGTTGTGTTGCCTCCTGCTGGGGGACCTGGGTCCCATTTCACAGCCTCTTGGGGTGCTTACCTAGGGGCTAGTTCCATCCGCTCATTTGCCTTTCCCCGACTCTCAGAGGGAGGGTTCAGGGGCATCATATTTTGTTTCTAACCCTGGTATTTCTCTTAAGTTGGTAAAGCCCACACAAGGGAATAGGGTGAGCACACAAAATGCTGGTCCACACTCAGGAAGGCCTGTTGGCAGCCTGATGCTCCTTCTTCATCAGTCTCCAAGTTCCTCTTAGCTGCAGCAGATGAAGAACTGCTCATGGCCCAGTTTGTCAGCTCAGATTGGTCTTTCAGGACTCAGTGCAAATTCCACTTATCCCTTCTTTGAGCAAATACACATGGCGGGCCCCACTGGCAGTATGACCCTGCCGTGGTGAGTGCAGTCTCACTGACCACAAGGCAACCTACCTGTGGCAAAATTAAGTCTTTGTTAACAGTGGCATTGCTACAGAAGAGAATTAGGGGTGCTCCGTGGGCGTCGCCTTAGGGATCTTGTCTGGGGAGTTGGGGGAGGCTTCCCTGGCAAGGCGCCATCTCAGCCGAGCTCTGCAGGACACGTCTGACTTCCTATGTCCCCTGCATTTAGCCGTGTCTCTATGTGTGAAATGTTACACTCAGCCAAAGATGACTGACTCCTCATTCCCTTCTCACTCCCAGAATAACTCGGTGTCCCCCTCGGAAAGCCTCCGGACCAGCGAGAAGCACCGGGGCTCTGCCGACTATAGCATGGAAGCCAAGAAGCGGAAAGCAGAGGAGAAGGACAGCCTGAGCCGATACGTACGTCGGAGGGTACACTGGGTCACACGGGGGGCTAATCTATGGCCTGAGCTCTCGGTTGGGCAATGAGTCAGACACAGCAGGGGTAAGAGAAGTAGCCCCGCCGAGGGGGCCCGGGCAGGGTCTTGGGGGAGTCACCCCCTGGGGGTTGGGGGCTGGGGGTGTGGGGGTGGGAGTGGAAGGGGAAGTGCTCCCTGCCTCAGCTGGGTTTGGGCAGAGCTATGGGCTCCCTCCCTGAATTGGGGTGGTGGTGGGGTGTCCCTGGTACCCTATGCCATGCTTTGCCTCAGTGGTCCTGACAGTATACCTCATGCATTCACTCTCTCAGGCACCACTGCTGTGGCTTTTCATCACTTTGTCATGTATACAGTGATACCCCCTGGTTCATGAGACCCCAGTGGGAGCATGGCTGAGTCTGCTCTGTGCCAGGCTGTGTTGTGTGAGAGCTGGGGCAGAGGGGAGGGACCATGTGGTACTGGGGAGAAGCAGTAGCCATGGACTCTGGGTCTGTGCCAAGCCCTGTTCAGCTCCTTAGCTATTCCCGGCTTTGGGCATGTTACCCACGTGAGGCCTCAGCTGCATTTCTGTGAGACAAGGCCAATCATTCACCTCACAAAGTGGTAGAAAAGACTGGATAAGACTAGCACACTCACTCATAAATGGTGGTGAGTATGAAGTGAGCTGGAGAGAAGTTTCTGGCTTCAGAGAGACAAAGGACAGACAGGGTGAGAGGGGTGGGGATGCCTAGAAATGTTATGAGGGAGCAGGGATCAGCAAGGCTGCTGAGTGAATGAGGGAGCTGGGGAGATGGGTAAGGAGGCACCCACTGGAGGAAGGCTGTCTTTGAGCCGGAGTGGTGCTTAGTGGAGGGCATTGGGGAATAGAGAGAGCATGGACTTTGGTATTTGGCCAGGTTCACAATTCACATCGTGCCTTTACCACTCACTGGCTGGTAGAAGGAGATAGTGGCTGGGGCTCGGTGTGGGCTGGAGAGGGTGCAGCCTCTTATTGGTCATTTGGCTTCCGTCTTGATTACAGGACAGTGACGGAGATAAAAGTGATGATCTGGTGGTGGATGTTTCCAATGAGGTAAGGGCAGGCCCGCGTTGCAGGGATGCTCTTGGTTTGGGTGATTTAGGACAGTTCCTCCCTGGGGTGGGAGCTGCTGGGACGCAGCCTCTGGTCTGGGGCATCAGGAGGAGCAGGGTGGGGCTTTGCTGCATGGTAGCTGTGCATCCTTGGGCACCGAGGGTTTGCTAGGATGCCTTTCCGGAGGGAGACCCCAAACCTCCCAGAGTGAGGTTCCTCTGGGTACTCCAAGTCAGCTCTGTTCTCTCTCCCTCCTGGGATCTTGGGGTGAGGACTGCGAGTCCCCGGAGGGTGTGCCTCAGCAGTCAGAGTTGCTGGAGAGAATCTACACTAGGTCAAGAGACCAGGGACCTGGGTTTGAGTCCCGAGCTTGTGTTTGATCTTGGGCAGGTCACTTGCCCCCGACTCAGGCCCCAGTTTCCCCATGTGTAGAGTACAAGAGTCAGACTAGATCCTTAGAAGCAGTTGGCACCCACTGGGTCCCCAGATCTTTCAGCCAAACCCCTTCTCCCCACCCCTGTGCCCCCTTCTTCCCATCCTCAGAGCAGGGAAGGCTCTAGTTGGAGCTTTCAGTGCATCTCTGCATCATTTGTGTTTTCAGGACCCAGCAACACCCCGGGTCAGCCCAGCACACTCCCCTCCTGAAAATGGGCTGGACAAGGCCCGTGGCTTGAAAAAGGATGCCCCCACCAGCCCTGCCTCGGTGGCCTCATCCAGCAGCACGCCTTCCTCCAAGACCAAAGACCTTGGTCATGTATGTGGGGCCTGCGCCTGGAGCCGCAGAGGCTGGGGCAGAGAGAATTCCTTCCCAGAATGGTGCCTCACGACCTTGTTAGGGGTGGAGCAGGGGTTGGGCAAGGTGGGATAGGGCGGAAGGCAACTTTGTGCAGGGACTGGAGATGCTTATCAGCATCCAGTGGGGTGCTTATCAGAGGACAGAGGGGTGGGGTACAGAGAAGGTGGACTTGGAGTTTGGCCGGGTTCAAATCCCGGCTTTACTGGCTGGGCCCTGGGCCTTGTTCATTAACGTTTTGGAACCTCGGCTCCTACGTTGGTCAGATGGAGTGATTGGGAGGCTGGTGGGCAAAAGGTTCCTAATGGGCTGGCCTGCTTCATGTGGTGATGGGCACTGACTAGGCACCATGGCCAGCTCTGAGTGCCCAGCTCTTGGCAGGAAAGAATCTTCATGGCCCTTTGGTCTCTGCATCTTCCCTTTTCAGAATGACAAATCCTCCACCCCTGGGCTCAAGTCCAACACACCAACTCCAAGGAATGATGCCCCAACCCCAGGCACCAGCACGACCCCAGGTCTCCGGTCAATGCCGGGCAAACCTCAGGGCATGGACCCGATAGGTATAATGGGTAGGCATGATAGGGCTGGATTGAGTTGGGGGGAGGTGGGAGTCTGCCTGGGCCAGGGCTGGAGGCACACAGATGGGCCAGGTCTCCCAGGGAATGCATCCAAGTTTGGGGCTCCCCCAGGGCCTGCCCTTGGGGGCTCACAATGAGGTGTGAGGAGGAGTTGGTTTATACTGCCTGCAGGGACCATTGCTGGGGCAGGCAGATGGAAGGAGCATGCACCAGGTCAGGACACTGAGGTCCGTTCCTGGGTATATCATGCTTCTTTAAGGCTCCCAAGCAGAGCCCTTCTCTGGGCTTCCACATAATGCTACAAGAAGTGGCTACATCTTCCAGCTGTAATCTTCTTGGGCTCTGAAGGGGATCCCTGTGGGATGGGTTCAACCCAGGAGGGCTTCCTGGAACAGGCAACACTGGAAAGCTGACGGGGCACTGTGGGCGGGGCAGGCCCCCTGTCCACTAACGCCCGCCTCCTCGCAGCCTCCGCCCTGCGCACGCCCATCTCCATCACCAGCTCGTACGCGGCGCCCTTTGCCATGATGAGCCACCACGAGATGAACGGCTCCCTCACCAGCCCTGGCGCCTACGCCGGCCTCCACAACATCCCCCCCCAGATGAGCGCCGCTGCCGCCGCCGCTGCCGCTGCCTATGGCCGATCGCCAATGGTGAGCTTTGGAGCTGTACGTAGACCTTTTGGCTCCTTTTTCTGGGAACTGGGTAGCGAGTGGGGAGCCGGTGGGGCTTAGGGGACACACCTTCCACCCCAGAGGGGTCCTCGGGGTCTCGCGACCAGACAGCTACCTTGTGGGGAAAGCATATATTAAAAACACGTGAGGTTTAGCTGAAAGGACGCACACCTGGGGTCAGACAGCCCTGGGCTCCACCCCTAGCTCCCTCTCCACCCGGGCAGCATGGCCCATACTGCTCTCATGGGATGGGAATCCCCAGATGAGTTAGGTGACCCCAACCAGACAGGTGTTTGGTCAGTGGGGCTGGTTGTATAATAAATATTATTTATTGTTACCGATCATCAGTGAAGATTTGGGTTGGCCGAGAGAGAGAGAGAGGAGTCCTTTTTCAGGAGACAGTTGCTTTCTTTCCCTCCCTTCTCTGGGATAGCCTCGCCTACACATGGCACGCCCACTGGGGAGGGAAAGAAGTGGGGCAGGGCCAGCTCTGCCTGGCAGGTCAGGGAGCACCGCAGTTGGGGTGGAGGGTCAGAGTTGGGTTGGGGGTGGGTCTGGACTGTCACCGCATCACTGCCACCGTCCCGGGCAAAGCACTTGGCCCTCTTGGGCCCTGCTGGGTGTTTCCTTTGAAGCAGGGAGCCCTGCTCTGCTGTCTCCTGGGCACTGAAGAGGTGAAGCTGTACAGGCCAGGGCTGAACAAGTGGTAGAGGAGGAGGGGGCCGGGGATGGGGGAGCATGGTGGCGTTCCTGAGTAAGGACTGGCCTTGTCTTGATTTACAGGTTGGTTTTGACCCCCACCCCCCGATGCGGGCCACGGGCCTGCCCTCAAGCCTTGCCTCCATTCCTGGTGGAAAACCGTAAGCACTGGATATACTTCATTGCATGCTTCCTGGGGAGGGCAAGAGAGAGCTCCCCCCACCACACACACACCCACACGTACACACGCACACACGCACATGTGTACACACACACGCGTATATACCCAGCGGCCGTGGGTTTGCCCTGGTGGACTTCACCTTGGAGAAGATATTGTACTCCTCTAGATGCACTAATAGGCCTGATTTCAAGCCCAGGAAATAGCTGTCTAACCATATTCCTAACTAGCCCAGGAGATCCCTTAAAAAGCAGGGGACCACAGGGGTGTTGAGGATATCATCTTGAAGTCCACATGTGGGCCCCAGGAGAAAAACAACACTTGGGACATTGAGGCCTCCTAAGCCGAATCAACACTGAGCTCTCACGGGCCTTGTTGCTCCCTTGGCCTTGGTTCTTCCTGCTGGAAATACCCCCAGCACTGCCCTCAGGCACTTCCTGTTTCTAGTTTTTCCCTCCCCTGAAGAACACGCTCCCCCTCTCGCCCTCCACCTCCTTGGGTTGTTCAGATTAAAGGATGGGGTCACATACAAAGCTGAGCACAGTACCCGATACTTAACATGGTGACACATTGTCATCATCAGAATCCTGAGGTTAGTTGAGGGGGCGCCCGCAGGAGACTAGCACAGCGGGCTGACCAAGCTGGTTCATCCCTGGCTCTGATGTGGACTCTGTGACCATATGGTGGGGGGAAGAGCAGGTTTCCCTCCGTAATACTGCTGGTTCCTGATGGTATCAGTGGGACAGCATCTCTGGACCTTCAGTGGGAAAGGTGGTTCTGGAGGGGGTGGGGCACCAGCTGCGATTTAGTGGCCCAAGCAGATGCCCCCAGAGCTGCTGGGGAGCAGGGGACATGGCTTGCTTCCCTGACCACCATAATGATAGGTTTTCTCAACTGCTCCTGTGCCCAGGCCCTCTCACAGGCTCTCGGGGTGGATGAAGGAATGGTTCAGCCATGGAGCCCCCCATGACAGGCCCCAGGCATGTAGGGAAATGTCTCTACTACAAGGCAGTGGGAGATGAGGGCACTCAGAGAAGGGAAGGGCCCAGTTGGATGGACTCACAGCTAAAACTTAGGACACATGTGACAGTCAGTCCCCAGCCCTCCTCACCTCCCAGCTCAGGTACCTGCTCTGTTGTTTTTTGTATGGTAGAAATTTCTCTTCCCTCTCATCTAGCAGGAAAGCCAAGGCCTTCCCACTCAGTTTCCTGACCTGTCAGGCCCCTAATTTGAATTTGGGGTTCTCTATGATGTAAGGTCAGAGCAAAACCTATAAAATTAAGAGCTGATCCCTCTTTAGGATTCTTCAAGTTGGGGTAGGAAGGAAGGTGTGTAGACGAGGTGGCATTTAAGGCAGGCCTTTATCAGAGTCAGCCTATTAGGGAAATTTGTAGATTGCAAGAAACGGCATTCCAGGGGCCCATGTGGGCTGGTGATTGGATTGGAGCAAGGGTATATAAATGGGAGCAAAAGTCAAGGTAGAAATCAGCCTGTCCCACCTGGTGGAGCCAGGCCATGGGGGTTGGGATTTTAGGGAGTAGGCACCGAGGAGCCCTTCATAGTTCTGGGGTAAGAGATGACTTGCTCAGAGCTATGCTTTCCTCAAATTTTGGGAAACATGAACATGGAGGCCAGGGGTCAGTTTAGGGGATGGCGTGGGTTGAACTGGGCAGGACCTGGGTGAACCGTGAGAGGGCTGGGGGTGGCAGAAGTGACACTTCTCGCCCTTTCAGAGCATACTCTTTCCACGTGAGCGCTGATGGGCAGATGCAGCCCGTGCCCTTCCCCCACGATGCCCTGGCAGGCCCCGGCATCCCAAGACATGCCCGCCAGATCAACACACTCAGCCATGGGGAGGTGGTGTGCGCTGTGACCATCAGCAACCCCACGCGGCACGTCTACACTGGTGGCAAGGGCTGTGTGAAGATCTGGGACATCAGCCAGCCGGGCAGCAAGAGCCCCATCTCCCAGCTGGACTGCTTGGTGAGAAACCCAGGGCCGTGGGCCTCCCTTGTAGCCAAATAGTGAACTGGGGGCTGTGCCATAGACCTGGCCTGGCTTAGCCTTGGAGTGGCTGAGCAACTTGAGGCAAGCTGGGCAACCTCTCTGGGCCTCAGTTTTGCCATTTGTAGGTGGGGGGGTGGTACTGATCTCCTGGGGTTTATTAAGAAGGGTGTGAAAGACTAAAGGGTGGGGAATTCCTGTCAGGTGCTATATTAACAGCGGGGAGGCTTTGAGCAGGGGTAGCTTAGCAGGGCCCCTTCTGTCCCCAGAACAGGGACAACTACATCCGCTCCTGCAAGCTGCTCCCCGATGGGCGCACACTCATCGTGGGCGGCGAGGCCAGCACACTCACCATCTGGGACCTGGCCTCGCCCACACCCCGCATCAAGGCGGAGCTCACGTCCTCGGCTCCTGCCTGCTATGCTCTGGCCATCAGCCCTGACGCCAAAGTCTGCTTCTCCTGCTGCAGCGATGGGAACATTGCTGTCTGGGACCTGCACAACCAGACCCTGGTCAGGTAAGGCCAGTGCGAGGGGGCATCAGTCTTTGGGAAGTGCGCTCCGGTTCTCAGGCCGGTGCCAGCCCTGCCTGGCATTGTTCGCTGCGACCTAGCTCCTGTCTGAGGCTTTCTGGGGAGGTCAGAAAAGTGGACGATGGATGCCCAAGTGAGAAGATAGCTCAGCCTACCTTGGACAGAGAAGCAAGGGCTTCTTAAGCCCAGGGGCTTGGACTGGCTTTGTAGAGAAGGTGGTACTGGAGGTGATTTGGAAAGGCAGAATTCAGATTAGTGGAGACGAGCAGAATGGGAGAACAGAGGGTGAAAAGGCATCAAGCCTAGAACACAGAAGCAACATAACTTGGTGTTTAGACATGGGGCCTCAGGAACAAAATTAGCAGTAGACATGTTATGACCTCATCCAGGTGTAGGAGGCAGGTGAGAAGGATAGATGAATAAGGTAGATTGGCCCAAGGAGCTGTGTCCTAAAGGCAGTGGGGCCCACTTTCTCTTTTTTATCAACCGAAGGGAAAATTATCCAGGGCCTACCATTTGGCCTGGCCAAAGCTGCCCCAAGGCCCTAGAAGCAAAGTCCCTCCAACCCCACTAACCTAAGTCCCTCTGACTCCTCTAACCCCTGAGGAAAGTAGGAGAGGAGCCAGGCTTAGCTCTGCTGGAGGGATCATAGGTAGGTAGTGCAGTTCCTTCTGTGCCTTAGTTTATCCTCCTGCCTAGAGGTAGTACTGGCCCTCTTCCGGGACTGCAGCCAGCTTGAGTTGGTAGTTCCCTGGGGCTTACCTCTCCTCTTTGCCTGGCCTGCATAGGCAATTCCAGGGCCACACAGACGGGGCCAGTTGCATCGACATCTCTCATGACGGCACCAAGCTGTGGACAGGGGGCCTGGACAACACTGTGCGCTCCTGGGACCTGCGGGAGGGCCGGCAGCTGCAGCAGCATGACTTCACCTCCCAGGTGCGCAGCCCGAGCCGCGTGCTCTGAGCAGCAGACTCTTCCCCTCCCAGGTCCCAGGGTCTGGGTCAGGGTACAAAGGGGCCTCATGGGGTGGGGGTGGGCAGGGTAGGCAGTTGTTTCAGAGGGACATGGAACCCACCTGAACAATGGGGGAGGGCTTCCGGGAGGAGGCAGCAACGAAACACAGTGAACAAGACTTTGGAGTCCGATGCACCTGTCCTCATTAATGGGAATAGTAGCTACCTTGTGGGTCTTAACAGGAACTCCTGATGACCCCTCAAAAAGCCTTATCCAAAAGCCTGGCTTAGAGAAATTGTTCTGTAAATGTCAGGTATTATTATTACCAGTATTGCTCACTTTAATATTTAATATTATAGTATGTTACTTACTTATCTTTTTCTTAAAGAGAGGCGAAAGTCACAGAGAAAGATGTCTGTGCTACCTCTGAGTTTGGATCCTGGCACCACCATTTGTTTTCTAGGAGTCAGCAATCTCTCTGAGTCCCAATTTCTTCTGTAAAGTGAGGGGGTGAAAAATGACCACCCATACCCCTGCGTTCTAAAGCCGGGTGAAGGGTCCTTGTGTTGCAAAGGATAGGTGTGGAGGAGAGAGGTGATGGGGAGGAGAGGGGAGGGACTCAGAGCCTCCAGGGTGACCTGAGTGGGGCCTTTGGGAACTGACTGTGCCCTGCTCCTTCCCGCCCCCCAGATCTTCTCACTGGGTTACTGCCCCACCGGCGAGTGGCTGGCTGTCGGCATGGAGAGCAGCAATGTGGAGGTGCTGCACCACACCAAGCCGGACAAGTACCAGCTGCACCTGCATGAGAGCTGTGTGCTTTCCCTCAAGTTTGCCTACTGCGGTGAGCCTTGGGTGTGGCCCGGCCTGCCAGGGGGCTCTGGAGCTGGATGCATCCTGGCCAGATGGGTCTACTCCCTGCCCTCATACAGAAGAGGGGCCCAGAGCACGCAGAAGGAGCAGAGCCCCAACAAAAGCCTGGAACAAGACATCCTGATTCCCTGGCCAGTGCCCCTGTCCCCTTTGGGGCTCTCATCTCCCCACCCTTGCCCCTCAGGCACATATAGGGAGCTGAGCACTCAAAACACCAAGGTCAGAAGCAAGTTCTAGCTGGCCTGGGGCAAAGGAATGGCTCCTAAAGCAGTGCACGCATTTCCTTCAGTTGGTTAAGGGTACAGTCTTTGACAGCTGATGGCTCTGCACTCCAGTATCTGCTCCTTTTCTGAGCAGGGCCACTTCAGTCTGACCTCACCTCTCTGAATCTCAATATGTTTTTCTCTGTAGGCAGGAAATAGCTGTGGGATTAGGGGGTAGGGGGCATCAGTGTATTAAAACGCATAGAGTCATGGCAAAGTCCCTGCCCAGAGTGAGGGTCCTGGTAACTCTGGAACCAGGTTTCCAGGTTCTCAGGACTTGGCTATTTCCAGAATCTTCTAACACCTTTTCGTAGTGGAATTTGTACAGGTCAGATGACCTTGGTGGCTTTAAAAAGAGTCTTTTTTGTGAATGTCATCACTGCAGTTAACTCTAAATCCAACGTTTTCTTGTCCCATCCTCTCCCAGCCCTCTCCCTTGATTGCAGAGAAAGATATTTTCTGGATATCCATGTGTCTGATATGTGTCTTGCTTGTAAAATGCCTTTTGCGAGTGGAGATTCATGCTAAGCACTGGTTAGGAGCCCACACCATGTTTCCATGGCAGCCAGCCGTGTCTGGGCAGCTGCAAGGGTGTAGGCTGAGGTGGGTCTTGCTTTAGAGCGTGGCCGGTCACAAACTGAGGATTCCTTTGCCTCTACCTGCAGGCAAGTGGTTTGTGAGCACTGGGAAAGATAACCTTCTCAACGCCTGGAGGACCCCTTATGGAGCCAGCATATTCCAGGTACTACCTGCAGTCCCCATCCCCCACTTGCTTCTATCCAGAGTCAGGTGTGGGCGTGGTGCTGGGGTGGGTTCGGTGGGAGGCAGGGAAGGAGGAGCCGGGATCAGAGCTGCTGGCCCTGGTCCTTTCCCAGCCCCACTTGATTGCACTCTGGGGAGTGGATGGATTCTCTAAGGCAAGGACTGGGGACATCAGTAAGGCACTCTCTGCTGCTGTTGGCTTCTGACCCCCTAGGGTGAGGGCTATTAAGCATGAGCTTTTGTAAGATTAATAGAGCAAAGAGGAATACAGATGTGCTCTTTGCTCTGGCCTGTGTCTGGAGCACTCACTGGAGGTATTCTGGGCAGTTGAGCAGCTTCTTTTCAGTGCATTGTTAGCTATTCAAGTAAGTTGGCATCCCCATCTCAACAATTCAGTATATGGAGAGAGGTGGGCAAGAAAAGAAGGGTCTAGAGAAAGACAGCGACTGAAGAGGCATTTTATAATTTTCAAGGTCTTTATACTCACACATGCACACTCTGCCCCACACACACTCACATAGTCTCTCGCATGCTCGTATGCACATACTTCATACTGTCTCACACACACATTTCTTCTCCCTCCTCCAGGCACACTTTCGTACTCACTCTCTCACACTCTGTAACACACACATACATACAGAGCCAACAAACCATTTTCTAGATTCACGTTAGAAATGCCATGTGTCCAGAGTGTCATGTGTAGAACCTTCAGAGTCCTTCTAGTTACACTGGATGCTTTGGGAATCAGTGCACATCCTTCCATTAAGTCATCAGGCTGATGACCTGGCCTGCTAGTGCCTACTCCTGGCTCAGAAATGCTTCCTGTTTTTAAACTCAGAAGAGAAGCTCATCCAAAGTGTGCTATTTTGAACTTTATAACATCAGAGATCCCTTTGAACTCTGTTAATGAGCTTTTCCTTACGGAAGTACAGGTGGAAGGGGGGAATCTCTAGCTGAAAATGCTTCTGTGGGTTGAGTTCTTAACTCTCCCAGCCTGTCTCTGCCGGCTGGTGATCAGGGCTGGAGCAGAGGCAGGGAGAGATCTCTGTTCAGACAGTGTGGGCCTGGTGCTGTGAGCTTGGAGGAAATGAAGGCCTGTCTTTTTTTCTCTCCCCACACACCTACCCTGGCCGTCCTGCTTCTCGTTCTCCTCTTCTGTCTCCAGTCTAAAGAATCCTCGTCTGTCTTGAGCTGTGACATTTCGGCGGATGACAAGTATATTGTAACAGGCTCTGGTGACAAGAAGGCCACAGTTTACGAGGTCATCTACTAAACGAGGATTCCAACAGGGCTGTCAGACTCTGGGAGAAACAGACTCAGCTCTGGCTGTGAGACCCCGGGCCGGGCCCCGGCGGGTGGCCGAGGAAGGGGCGTGGGCGGCTGTGCCTTCCCAGGCTCTGCACTCCCCAAGGCTGGGAGGGGACCCCCCATCGCAGTCTGGACTCCTGCGCATGGATTGATGTGTCTCACAGACTCGGATGGACTTTTCCGCCCCTCTTCCCCCTTAACAGCCCCAGCACCTGGCACACGCTACGAGTAGATTGGTTTGGAGGCTTGCGGCTCCGGCCCCCACACAGACACCCTCGTGAATCCCCCTCTCTTCTCTTCCCCTTCCCCCTGCCTCGTGTCGGGGACACTAGAGTGGATCACACTTCTGTGTAGGGGTTGCAGAGCTCTCTTTTTCCCGATTGTGCAGTGCGCAAGATTTGTGAAAAAATGTAAATAACAGACTCCTAACTCGGACTTGGTCAGTGGGGGAGGAGGCGCTTCCCACCGGAAACCCTAGCCGTGTATTTCGCCTGCTGTATTTGTAATCCACTCGTGGTGGTGGCTTTTTTTTTTTTTTTAAACAGAAGTTCCCACCTGGGAAGGGGAGGAAAATGGGGAGGGGGTTGGAAAGGGGAGAAAAATCTTGGGTGGGGATGGAATTGCAGCTGGCCACCAGGTTGACCACCAGACACCCACTGGAATGCCTGTGCGGTTTTGGGAATTTTCCAACGCATGTCAGGATTGTGCACCAGACTGACAGACAGACAGTGCTTGAAACAAGGGCCAGCCTGGGCCGAGCGGCAATAGAAACAGTCATGTTTTTCTGTGGTCTCCTGCGCTCTGCCTGTCTCTTGCCTTCTCTTGTGTCTCCCTCTCTCAGGTGTCTCACTTGCTTCTTTCTCTCTGTCTCTCTCTCATGCTCATTCTCTCTTCTCAGCCTCAGTCTCTCTCTTTGGTGCACATTTGGCTACTGTAAGAGAAGTGGAAGTGCAAAGGGACTCCCTCTCTGGCCCTTCTTAATCTTCGGACACAGCTTAAAAAGGAAAAAATGTTAGAGGAAAGCATAGCAACTCAGCTCAGGGAGCTACCAGAGAAAAATAGCAACTGATGTGGGTGCTTTTTTTTTTTTTTTCTTTAATTTGAATAAAAATAATTAGAAGTGATATCCTTTTATAAAATGCCTTCTCCCACTTTCCTGCCTACAACCCCTTTCTCTCCCCGTAGAGGAGGGGAAAATCTATTAACCTACAGGGTTACAAGTCTGAAAGGATCACCTCCCTGTCCCCTCACCACTACCACCCCCTGCACCTGGGAGGGGGCAAAGGTCCCGTCACACTGGTGATTTCTTTCAGTCCCTTATGGGCCCAAACAGGTTACAGTTAGAATATTTTCTCCCACAGATACCACATTTGGGTTTTAAAATGTTCTGAGGTGTTAGGGTTGTTTTTGTTTGTTTGTTTCCTCTTGGTCTTTTTTTTCTTCTTCTTTTAAAGAAAAGCTAAAGGCCGTCGTGAGTCCTGGTAGTGGGCTCTCCAAGGATGTAGCATATGGAAGATAATTTTTATACTGCATTTTTATGGATTATTTTATAATGTGTGGTTCTGTCTGGTGAGAAGGAAGGAGGGGCTTCGGTGCACCCACCTGTCCTTCAGTGACCTGGCTGCATGGCCGAGCGGTCCCCCGACGTGGTGTGGAGGCCAGGGTGGCACCCCGGACATCTCTGGCGGGGGAGAGGGGGGCAGAGAGTCTCTCTCTCTCCGGGTGTCACATGCTCATCTACCAGCTCTTGTGAAGACTCTTAGCCACAAGAGAGGGTGAGGGTAGAAGAAAGTTGATTCTTGGGTTAAAAAAAAAAAAAAAAAAGAATGAAAAGTCATTGTAATGAGCTGTTTTTATATTTTTAAAAGTTACTATTTAAAGGTTGGTTTGATTGTTGTGTTTTAATTGCTTCCCTCCTCAGTTTGTCAGTCTTCCCCAAGAAAAGATGCGGGGTTTACTGTGAGCGTCCGTCCTGGGGCCTGGGTGATGTCCTTTGGCACCAAGACTCCCACATCCCTGGACGTGAGCTGTTCTCCTGGAAGAGCCCCCCACCCCCGTGCTGCCCCCATCCCTAAAAGGCCTGATCGTGCAGGACCGTTAAGAGGAGCATTTAACACAGTCTCGCCTTATGCCCACTGCCATCTCGGCCCCTGCGAGCCACTGCCTGGGAGCAGGGACAGCCTCTGGACCGATGGACAGGACATAGTTCACCAAGGGGAGGGGTGCAGGTGGACACCAAAGTAAATGTTCAGTTGTTAATGCAAAATGGTCTGGGGAACAATTAAATGTCAAGTTCAAATGAAACTTCAGAGTGACTGAAGCTTCTGGGTCCAAAAGCCTGTGTCACTTTTTTTTTTTTCACTCTAACAAATTCAGGTGTTGCAAGGAAACCCATCTCTAGGTCACTTCATTGTGGTCCTAAATGACCAGGAATGAGTACAGGAAACCCAGGTTGGTACCTTATGGGGGAGAGATGGGGGGCATTATGGAAGAGAAGAGTAGGGTGCTGGAGTCTGCAGAAGCCCCAGGGGTCTTCTCCAGGCTTTTGGATTTCACAGACCCAGAAGCAAAATCTCTCCTAAAACTGCAGTTGAAAGTGTTTCCAACACTTAACTGCTGTCATTTCATATGGGAAAGGGAACTTACCAAAAAAATAGGAGTGGCAGCCTCAGAATAAAGCACAGTTTCACCTTAGAAAGGACACTTAGACTCTCCGCACACAGGCGAGTCCTCTGGTTGGAGAGAGGATGGCATCTCAGGCTTGGAGAGAAGAAGGTTCTAGCAGGTAGAAGGGGCCCTGAGCTGAGGCTGCAGGGCAGGTTGCAGCCCAGACATTCACTGGTTGTGCAGCCTTGAGCAAATTATCGCCCCATTGGGCCACACTCTTTTTCCTCTTTCTAGGTCTGGGCCTTGCAAAGCAGAGGGTTAGAGAGCCAGGGGGCTGGCCATGGCCGGGATAAAATTCTGTGTATGCCCAAGACTTCTCTGGGGATTGCTCATCTCAGTGCCAGAGTAGGACTGAAGTTGGCACTTGTAGACCCCAGTTGGGTGGAAGAGGAAAATTTCTATCGGTGAATGCCCACCTCAAGTCTTTTCCTGTTGAGAGAAAGACTAAGGTCATTTCCACTTCTGATCAGAGGAAACGAAATCTCTAAAAAGCTCTTCTACCAGGATTTCCCAGGTACTGTCAAGGATGGTGAGATCATGGAGATTCTTCACCTGCCCTGACTGAAGCTCCAGGTTAAGTGTGAGGGGTGGGGATGGAGAGAAACAATGTAGCCCTTTTTATTTGACCTGTGTGAGTGGTACTGGGAACACATCCATCAGCAGCAGCTGATTCTGCCTCTTGTCTGTCCTCACTGTTGCTGTCCTCATGCAAGCTCCTGCTGCCACCGAGCCTCCCCCACACTCATACTGCTTACACTTCCTCCTTTCTGCCTCTACCCCCCTCCCCCAATGCTTTCCACCCTGCGCTGGCAGTATCTGGAGCTTGTTAGAGATCCAAAATCTCAGCCCCTGCCCATCCTCCCCAAGCCCTGCTGAATCAGAGGCTGCATCACTGCCCATCTGTTCCTGCTGCTAGGCACCTCTAGCCTGTGCGAGAGGGCCCATGCCAGGGTGAACAACCCTACACCCATTCTTAATCTCCCCAGATTGCCCCCACCTCGTGCTTACCAATGCAACAGGAAGCCTTGTCACCATTCTAGCTTCGTTCGTGTCGGCTCCTAACCAGCATTTTCCTCTCATGCAGAAATCAAGGTTCATACCAATCACACAGCATTTGCAGCATTCCGTTGTACCAGTGTCCTGGTCTGTTCACCCAACCAGACTCGTCCTCCTGGAAGACAGCACATGAGACTCGGCAGACCAGGACTGTACCCGTGCACGAAGCGCGTTCACTAGTTTAAGGCAATCCTAACCCACTGGGCCTGGTGTAGTACCTGAGTACTCAGGGGCTCTGTAACTGAAACCCAGAGAAGCAGAATGATTTCTGGAATTCTTTTACCTTTGTTCTGCTTGTGCTCAGATCAAGGAGATCTGTTTAAGAAATGGGAGGGGACTTGCTGTGTCAAAAGCCAGTTTTAATGGTTTGAGTCCACATTAGATTATGTGCAAGAGTGCAGGTCATTCTTAGCAAGAGCTGGCCAGACCTCCTCCTGGCCTCTCTCCAGGTCACTGCCCATCTGTGTTCCTGCACCTCATCGCAGAGACAGGGCAGTGATTATCTGGACTTGTGGGGGCTATAGCAAAGTGCCAGAGATGCAGAGATTAGGATGTGGAGCCAGAAGGGGCCTTAGCAAGACTAAGTGTGAGAACTTGCCAGCTAATGTCCTGTGTTTTAAAAAAAGCGTGGAGTATAAATATTTTTTCAAGAACACCCTCACTGCTTAACAATGAACATTATTTTTAATATAAAGTATAGTGAACAGATGTGATTAATTTTTTTTTGGTTTTTTGGTTTTTGCATGGTTAATAGAACAATTAGACACCATTGATTTTTTTTATTTTTTAATTTAAAAATATCAGCAAACATTCTTAACATATGATCATTCTGTTCTACATATATAATCAGTAATTCACAATATCATCACATAGTTGCATATTCATCATCATGATCATTTCTTAGAACATTTGCATCAATTCAGAAAAAGAAAAAGATAACAGAAAAAAATTCATACACACCATATCCCTTATCCCTCCCTTTCATTGATCACTAGCATTTCAATCTACTAAATTTATTTTAATATTTGTTCCCCCTATTATTTATTTTTATTCCGTATGTTCTACTCATCTGTTGACAAGATAGATAAAAGGAGCATCAGACACAAGGTTTTCACAATCACACAGTCACATTGTGACGGCTGTATCATTCAATCATCCTCAAGAAACATGGCTACTGGAACACAGCTGTACATTTTCAGGCAGTTCCCTCCAGCCTCTCCATTACATCTTGACTAACAAGGTGATATCTACCTAATGCGTAAAAATAACTTTCAGGATAACCTCTCGACTCTGTTTGGAATCTCTCAGCCATTGACACTTTGTCTCATTTCATTCTTCCCCCTTTTGGTTGAGAAGGTTCTCTCAATCCCTTGATGCTGAGTCTCAGCTCATTCCAGGATCTCTGTCCCACGTTGCCAGGAAGGTCCACACCCCTGGGAGTCATGTCCCACGTAGAAAGGGGGAGGGCGGTGAGTTTGCTTGTTGTGTTGGCTGGAGAGAGAGGCCACATATGAGCAACAAAAGAGGTTCTCTGGTGGTGACTCTTAGGCCTAATTTTAAGTAGGCTTGACCTATCCTTTGCAGGGTTAAGTTTCATATGAACAAACCCCAGGATTGGGAGCTCAGCCTATTGCTTTGGTTGTCCCCACTGCTTGTGAGAATATCAAGAATTCTCCACAGGGAAATTGAATTATCCCCCTTTCTCACCATTCCCCCAAGGGGACTTTGCAAATACTTTTTTACTCATTGTTCAAATCACTCTGGGACTTAATTGGGGCATCACTCTAGACAAACCTACAAAATATTATGCCCTCCTCAAGGTTCCATGTACTTATGGTGTTCAATTAAGCTGTCCACATAAGTTATATTAGGAACTGCACTAGTCAAAATATAAATTTTGTACCAAATAAACATTTTTTACTTTAGTCTCACACATAAGTTAAAGTTTTAAAATATTAATTACCATCTATTTTCAGCACCCCACAGTATTGATATTCCTTTGTTCTTCCTCATGCAAAAACATTTTTAAATTTGTACATTTAGTCACTATCATAACTCTAGGCATTCCTAGATTATACCATCTCAGTCTTTATTGTCTATCTTTCTAATTTCATTTGACACCATTAACTTTTCTGATAATGTGGAATGTACTCTATCTACTCCGGTACCTGTGAATAAATCCCCTTGAATATTTTTAAGCTGGACCTTTTGTTTTTGAAGGGATATCTATACTGAGTCCCTGATTTTACAGATGGGACAATTAAAGCCCAGAAAGCAAGTGACTTACCTTGTCACAGAGCTTGAAGCAAGATTATGATGCAGCACGTGCCTCTCCCCTAAACCTTCAACACACTCTCAGGGAAGTGAGCAGGAAGCAGGAGGGAGCTACCCAGTGGCCAGGATTAGATGATGTTTGGAGGATTAGTATCCAGAGAGAGGCCTCCTGCCCTTCTCCAACAGGACTGGTGAGCAAATTCTTCATGGAAAGAGATGGCTCAGAGAAACAGCCATGGAAACCCTCCTATCTCAGGAACATCCTAAACACACACCATCTTGTCCATCCTTCTGTCCACCCAGCTAGCAGTCACCCATCTACCCATTCATCCAGCCTTCCAACATTTATGTAGTGAGAACGTATGTGTACCCACTATGGTCCTAGGTGCTGAGATGCAAAGACCAGTTATACACAATTCTTACCCTTAGAAGGTTCAGCCACCAAGAACCACTCCAAAAGATATGTGAAGGCACAAAACAGGAGATGTCATAGCCAACACATTAACCTGGGCATATAAGGCTCAGAGACTAAGTATTCCTGGAAAGAATGAGAGCTAAACTGAGACCTGAAGAAAATAAGGTTGCCATGCCAGAGAGAGGAGGGGAGAATAGTGTTCAAGGAACAGCATATGTTAAGTTCAGAGTAAGGGAGGGCATGGCATTCTGGACATCCCCTCTTGTTCTTGCTCCTCTCCTGCTAGAATCAAGCTTTCTTTTTTTTTCCTAGTAGTTTTATTTTAATTTTTTAACAGTTTTATTGAGATATAGTTTATATTCTACACAATTCACCTATTTAAAGTGCACACAATTCAGTTGTGGTTAGTATATTTAAAATTGTGCAACCATTGCCACCATCAATTTTTTTTTTTTTTTTTTTTTTTTTTTTTTTTTTTTGGCATGGACAGGCTCCAGGAATCAACCCAGGTCTCTAGCATGGCAGGTGAGAATTCTGCCATTGAGCCACCATCAATTTTTTATATTACAATATTTATGTTACCCCATACCCATCAGCAGTCACTCCCCATTCCCCTAATCCCTCTAGCCCTAAGCAACCACGATTTTACTTTCAATTTCTATGGATTTGCCTGCCCTGGATGTTTCATGTAAATGGAATCATACAATTTGTGGTCTTTCGTGACTTGTTTCTTTCACTCAGCATAGCATAATGTTTTTAAGGGTCATCTATATTGTAACATGTATCTGTACTTCATCCCTTTTAATGAATGCATTATATTCCATTGTATGGATATACCACATTTTATTAATTCATTCATCATTTGATGGACATTTGGTTTGTTTACACATCTTGGCTATTATACATAATGCTGGAATCTAGCTTTCTTAAGTTCCATTTCTTGCTTCCTCTCCCCAGCCAGTTCCTCAAGTCTGGAAACAGTGCTGGAATCCTGGGATAAGTAAGCTGGTAAAACTCAGAAAGAGGACTCTAGGCAGAGGCCAGGGTTCCAGCTGGAGCCAGCAGAGGCAGGTGATGGGGAGCTAAGTAACAATTCAGGGGCCAAGGGAATGCTTGTGATGATCCCTGAGCTCTGGACCCCCACATGATTGGCATTAGAAGACCTGGGATCTGTGTTCTGGATCACTAAATATGTTCAGTCCCTTAACTGGGTGATACGCCCATTCTAAGCTCCCTACAACACGCACACAGTTGCCTTCCTGAACTGCACATCTGTCCTCATCATTCCCCTGCTTGGAGCCCCTCATTGCCCTGTGTACAGCACAAGGTCTAAATTCCTTAACTCCTCCCCATGCTCTGGTGTTGCCTCTCTAGATTCACCCATCACTTCTCTTGTTTCACTCCACATACAGTCTACAGCACTCCAACACTCGAAATAAACAGCATTCTCACACTGTCAGTTTCGTATGTTCTTTTGGCTGTAATTGCCCTGCCTTCTCCTTTGAAATCCTATTCATACTTCAAAACTTCCTAGATGTCACTTCTTCCTGGAAACTTTCCCGAACAAACCTCCCCACATGCTCCCCTCGTCTGAGTTGGGTATATCTCCTGTGTGCTCTTGGCATATCCTCTTCCGACCCTATGGAGCTCATCAAGCATAGGGCATTGTGGTTATTAATGTAATGATGTCATCCTCTCTTGATGCCCAACTGACTCTCCTGCCAGTACTCTGAGAGCAGGGACCGTGTCTAGTACCTCCAGTGCTTAGCACATATTAGGTGTTCAGGGAACATTAGTTGAACGAATCAGTGACTGTGTCATGAAGGTAATATTTCTAGAGTGCTTATTATATCCCAGTGTGCCTAGTGCTTCATAAACCTGTCTGATTTCCTACTGTAACCATTCTATGAAGCCAGTATTATTATACTTATGTTATTTATACATGAGGGAGCAGAAATTCAGCTTGTCTAAAGTCTCACAGGTTGTAGTGTTTGTATAACATTGCTGTTGGATGGATGGATGGATGGATGGATGGATGGATGGATGGACAGATGGATGGATTGATGGATAGATGGCAGACTCGCTGCCTCATGAGAACTCACTCAGAAGCTTGGAGAGAAATGAGCTATAGGTCGGTGAGATCAGTGATCACAGAGTGAAGAGCATGGAAGGAAGGTCAAGGGGCAGGAGCTCTCCTCCCAGCTCAGGCCTTCCCTCATATTCACCAGGTCCCCTCTGTCAATGCCCAGAAAACCCCACAGTGTATTCACTCTGACCCTGACTCAGCATCCCCTCTAAAGGCAGGTCACGCAGGGCAGAGGTGATGCCTCACAAGTGGGCTCTGGGGAGCTTCTGGATTGTCGGGACCAAAGGAAAGACACTGGGTCTGCACTCTTGTGTCTTCTGGATATCACAGATGGAAGCCGCCCCACGTGAGTGACTCTGAGGCAATATATTGCATGACTTGGAAAAAGCAGGTCTGGAAATTCCATTTCTAGCAAATGGAACAGCAAACTAGTAAGGATTCCCTTTAACCATATGGACAAAGACATGCTGAATAAAATTAAAATAAAACAACCTTAAGTACATAGCCAACCTTGAAAGAAAGAAAAGGAAATCCTTTAATGTCACAAATAAAAGACTTTAAAGGCACAATGAAGAGTTTCCAAGCTCAAAACAAGATCCAAAAAATACACGAGGCAAAAATTGACATAATTACAAAAAGGAATGGGAGGTTTCAACTTTACCATTAACAGAAATTGGCAAGCCAAGCAGAGAGTCATTTATAAGGATGGAGGTGATTTGAGCAACATGATTAACATGCTTAGGACATAGAATCCAACAACCAACTATTGAAGAATACAAAGTTTTCAAGCACATCTGGAAGACTCACAAAGTTTTAACAATCAAAATAAGAAGATAAAGAATTTGATGAAATCCAATAACTGCGCATGATTTTTCTTAAAGTACTAAATTAGGAATGAAAGAAAACTTCTTTAACAATGAATAGCTATTCCAGACCTGTCGCCAAATAATACATAAAAGGTAGTTTTAGAAGCATTGTTTTTAAAGTTAGCAACAAAAAAGAGCACAGCTACTGCTTCTAGTCAGCATTGTACTGAGGGTTCTAGCTAATGCAATTAGACAAACAACAACAACAGCAAACCATGGTATAATTATTGAAATAAAACTGTAATTATTTGCAGATGATAAGACTACATACATGGAAAATAGATAAACAAAACAAGTGAGAGAGTTTAGTTAAGTTCTTGGATCTACAATCAACATTTATCAATCAATAGGGTTCCCATTCATAAGCAGCAACCAGTTAGAAAATGTAATGCAAAAGCTGCAATTTTTACAATAGCAACAAAACTACTTATGAATAAATAGCAACAAAAAGTACTTACTTATAAATAAGGCTACATAAGGCCTTTATGGAGAAACATATAAAATCGTACAGTTTTTAAAATAAAACTATATTACCCCACATTAATCTGTAAATACAATTTTAAACAATAGTCAAATAGAACTTTTCTATGTAATCTAGAACACTGATCCTAAAATTTATATGAGTAACCAATATAATTTTGAAAAAGGATTAGGAAAGAGGACTTGTCCTGCCAGATATCAGAACTTTTTGCAAAGCTATAGGAAGTAGGAACGTGCTGTTGGTACAAACAGAGCAATGGAATGGACTAGAGAGTCCATAAATAGACCCACAGAAGGCCGAGCGCATGATTATGACACAGGAGACGCCATGCATCAGTGCAGACACTATTCAACAAACAGTCCTAAGACAATAAGCCATCTTTGTGGGCAAAAATATGGATCCATACCTCATGCATTGTACAAAAATAAATCCTAGAGGGAGCAAAGACTTTAAACTTTAGAACTTTTAGGACAAAATACTGGAGAATACCTTAGGACCCTGAGGAGGTCATATTGAATAAGACAGAAAGAACAAAGTATATAATTAAAAAGGTAAATCTGGCTATATTTTATCTATTATATGTAAAACCTCTGTACAACAAAGGATACCATAAGTTAAAAAAAAATCATGGAAGCCTTTAAAGGCAATACCTTTGACTAGTGGCATACAACAGATTCTGCCAAATCAGTAGATGAAAGAAAACAACACGATAGAAAAATGGGTAGAGGACAGAAACAGGTCATTCACAGAAGAAAAAACAAGAATGGCCCATAAACATGAAAATGCCCCATCTCACTATCAGGGAAATGCAAATAAAAACAAAATCAGTACAATCCATTCTCATTGGATTGGCAAGTTTTTTAGTTTGATAATGCCGAGCTTCCATGAGGGTGAGGAATGATAAGCATTGTTAAGCGCTGCTTATGGGATCATAAATTGGTTCAGCTGTTTTGTAGGCAATTTGGCAACTGTAAAGTAAAAGCATGACCCCATGACCTGGTATTTCTATTTTCAGGTATAGCCTTAGAGAAACTCTTATATAAGTACTTTCATTGTTTGAAGTAGCAAAAACAATTGGAAACAGCATGTCCATCAATGGGAGAAGTGGATAAAAATAATCTATGCACTTTCATACAATGCAATTTCTATATAGGCATTAAAAAGAATAAGCTATATCTTTATGTATCAACCTGGATAAATTCCAAATCACAATGTTGTGTGAAAAGAACAAGTTGCAAAAGAAAATATATGATACTATTTCTGTAAAGAATAAGTCCACACAAAATCATTCCATATAGGAGAGTATATGTATGCATATATATCAAAACATAAAAACATGAGTGAAAAGAATACACAACACTGCCAGGATAATATAGGGATGGAAGGAGGGAAAACTAGCTATACCTATTGCATTTTTATTCAAAATGATCTGAAGTAAATGTTAAAATGTTCACATTTTAAAAGTGTGGGGTGGCTTTGTAGCATATTATTTTCAGTTCTTTTCTCCATGTTTGAAATATTTCACAGTTAAAGATTTAAAAAAGAAAACCAGAAAGGTGAGGACTCCATAAAGAATCACCCCTACTGCAGTTTCTGGCAAGTGACTAAAACGGGGATCTTTGACGTGATGGGGACAGAGCCAGTGAGGCACATGCTTTTGGGCTCAGCGCATCTTCTCAGCGCATGATGCCATGGCATCGCTCCAGGACTGGGTCTTCTCTGCACCTCTCCAGGACTGGGTCTTCTCTGCACCTCTCCAGGACTGGGTCTCCTCTGCACCTCTCCAGGACTGGGTCTTCTCTGCACCTCTCCAGGACTGGGTCTTTTCATCTGCTAAGTGAACATTGTGGGGGCTGGATGAATGATTCCTGAATCTCCATCCTGGATATTTTATGTTCCTAATAATTTTGTGGATGTCCCAGGGGCAGCTATTTCATGCAAAAAAACAACATAGAATAAATTAGTTTAACTTTTTTGTGTGTGAAAAATGGCAAAAATATACAAAGATAGAACAGTGTCTGAATCTCCCTGTTCCCATCACCGAGTTTCAACAGTTATCAACTTAAGGCTAACCTTGTTTTATCAACATCCCCACCCATTTCCACCCCACCAACCCTACTCCTGGAGTATTGTGCAGTAAATTCCAGAAATTACATCATTTTGTTAGTAAATATTTCAATATCTGCAAATGGTAAGGTCTATTTAAAAAAATACACCCATAATACCACTAGCTCACCTAAAAAGTTAATAATCAATATCCAACCTGTTTTCAACTTTCCCCAAGTGTCTCATATATTTTTTTTAATTTTCATTTAAATTAGGAACCAAATAATGCTCATCTGGGGCAACTAGTTGTTACAACTGATGTGACTTTTAGGTTTCACCTTCATACCTCATTCTCTTTCTCTCTCACTTGTATGTTGAAGAAATGGATCATTTGCCCCTGGAGTTCCTCCGCACTCTGAATTTTGCAGATTGTTAAACTGTAGTTTGATCTTGGGGGTTGATTAGATCCACATGTGGTTTTGCAGGGGGGTGAGGCAAAAGTACTTCATAGGTCATATGATGTCCTTCCATTAGAAAATAGATCTAGTTTTTCCTCCTTTTGTATGCTGGCAGCTACTGATGATCATTACCTAGATTAATTCATTAGGGAATAGAAAATGGAAATATTCCAATTCTATCACTCCTTCATCAATTTGCTTAAATTCTGCAATAAAGAGAAACTGCCCTTCATCAACTATTTGGGTATTTTGAAGGACGGTTTATATAGGAAATACCAGAGGATAAAAGCTTGATCCATTTGCTTTGTCAGTTTTCAAAATAATAAGTTACTTCTTGAGTATCCTCAAAAGTTGACCAATGAAGTTTTTATTTTAAGTATCATTATGAACTCATGGATATAAAAATATTTTATATGCTTCAGTCAAGTGAAGTAATCTTTACTGCTTCTCAAATCATTCTTTTGGGGGAAAGCCTCCTCAAGATGGCTTCTAAGTCTTTTTGATGTCTTCCTAGTAGTCTTTGATAGCTTAATTGCTTTCTGGTTTAAGAAGATGATCTAGGCTCGTTTTGTACATTTTCTGTCTTAGATCTGGAGTCAGCTATTTCTCCAAGGAGCTCCTGGTTCCTTAGTGGGAAGTGGTGTTGAGAGACCATAGTCTGGGCTGGTGGTACTCTAAGTTAATGGTCAGTCATTGTTTTCAGGTCTTTTCAGTAACAGTTAGAAAATGTGTGTGTGTTTGTGTTTATGGTTTATTTTTAAGATAAAATGCATCATGAAGCCTACTGATATTTCTAATTCAAATTTAAGAATATAGCCTTTTTACACCTCCTCATAATCTTCATTCTGAATCTCCTTTCAAAGTAGATTAAATTCTGAGTGGTTTACATCTAAGTGAAGATGAAATGCAAATATTTCCCTTGTTATCCATTTGCTACTTGCCTGTTGTCTCCAACTCAACTGTAAACTTCCTAAGGGCAGAGATCAAGTTCTGTGCATTTCGGTTTTCCTAGTTCCAGCGTACCTGTCACATGATAGGTGCTTAATAAATATTTATAGAATGCCTTAAAAAAAAATGGTGCCTTCAATGAAATGTTAGCTTTTCTTAAGTAGAGAAAGAAGTAGAAGGAATGGAATCTGAAAACCAGTTTGGAACTTTAAGTCATGCCTATCCATGCCTATTCACCCTTCCATTAATTCAGTTAATATAGATAAGAACATATCCAATGTCGGAGGCTGGGCGCATGGGATGTAGAGATGAGTGGTCTGTGCCCTCAAGGAATATGCTCATTAGTGGAGAAGACCAACCCAAGCAATTATAAAACAGGATTAAAAATAAAAAATGGCTTGGATGATGAGCTGTGGGAGTTCTCGGGAGGGAAAATCAAAGAGTTGAAGGGTGAGGAAGGGGAGGTATCTGTGAAGGCTTGACAGAAGAGGTAGCATTTGAACTGGGTGTTTAAAAAGATGAATAGGAGAAATAGGTTGAGAGAGGCAAGGAAGGCATTTTAGACAGACAGTACCTGAGCTGTCTTCCCTTCTACAGTGTTGAGCTAATTTGTTCCTGGATGGGCCAGGAGGTTTGCAGATCCTGGAGCTGGGGCTGGGGGCTGCTCCTGGGGCAATGCTACTATTTCTCCCAGAGGGGGCTGTGGGAGGGCAGGCAGGCGAAGGAAGGGAGGAGGACAGGAGGGAGCTGACAGGCCCGGGTCATTTTGTAGAATGCTGCACAGACAATCTGCCCCTCCATGCAGAGTACTATTTGGAAACTGCTGCCAAGTGCTGGGCATGTGCTATGTAGATTGTTTGTCAATATAGGTTACATTGCATTTCAGCTTGCTTGGGGACACACTGCCTAGTCTCTGGGAAGTCCCAAAGACAGACATTATCATCTTGACTCATCATCACCTTTTTAGAGGCACCCACCTCTGTCCCTGCCGACACAGTCCCAGGTGTTCAGGCCCCTGAGTCCTACCCCCAACCTGGGTGGAGTTACCCTTGAAAGGAGCAGCCCCTGGGTCCACAGAATCAAAGAATCTCAGTCATTTGTCAAGTATCACCTAGTAATATTTGCCCTGGTTTAGAACCCACAAGCCTATCATGTACTTAATACCTTTTTTTCTTTAAATAAGTTAACCTTTGGAAACCTAAAGTAAGTTTTCAAAGAGGGAACTTTATATTATCCTCCTAAATAGAAAACCAATATCTTCTACCTTATATAGTAACCTCCAGATAGCAAATGCAATGAAAACATTTCTAACTAGCCGAGCCTCAGGTCCTTCCTATTCTTCTCTATGTCAGAAAAGATGAGTCAGTGCCTGAGAGGGTGTGGAAGACCCATCAGCACCCAAATTAAACTTGCTCCTTGACCTCATCATAATGATCAAATGAGAATTAGAAAAGGAATAAACTTCCTGCTCTGTGGATGAATGGTTTTGAATGTCTCGTGATTTTAAACCATAGTTTTGGGAAACCCAGATGCAATCCCATACCTTCATTACAGATGGGGAAACTGAGGCCCTGAGCGTACAAGTGACTTGGTCCCTGTGGACCCCCAATGCCCACTGCTATGCAGGACACATCATGGGCCTCCTACATATTTGCAGATGAAAAAGCAAACAGACTCCAGTCAAGACTGAAACTAAAACCCAAGTTTCTTGACTCTTAAGCGTTTTTTGCATTGCAAACTCTAACCCCCTCCCCAGCCTCCAGCTCCCCTCCTCACCTCCTCTTTCAGTTCTTCTTGGGGAACTCCAGGTGGTGTGGCCTGGCCTAGATCTCGCTCTTTCCATTGTACATCTAAACAGCCCCAACTGGTTCCATCCCAGCTCTAGGTGACCTGACCTATGATGTAAAGGAGGAGGTGAGGCTGCAGCTGCATCTTCCCTCTTTGCTTCCCGCCCCCCTCAAGCAGTCCAGGGAGCTCAGCCGGCCACTTCTGGGCCAGCAGCCCTGCCCTGATTGCCAAGGAGTATGTGTGTGGCGGGTAGGCATCCAGAGTCAGAGTGGGTGAGCACATAGGGTAGTGTCTGGGCGTGGACTGAGGGCCCCAGATGCATGTGGAGGGAGGCCTCAGCTGGGTGTGATTGGGGCTCCTGTCCCTTAACATTCCTTCCCTTACTCTTCACCAAGGGCATTGATCTCTGTTCCCACCTGTGGTCTCCTGAGCCAATCCTCTTGAGGCAGCCATTTGTCAGCTCCCTTCTGGGCCACTGCCCCGTTTCCTGAGATCTACTCTGTGTCAGGACCCAGACTTCAGACATGAAAGGGACACTGCCCTGCCCCCAAGGAGATGCCAGTGGTGGTGGAGAAACAAGACCTGACCACGGATGACCCTAATATCCTATGGACAGTACTCCCAGGGTGTTAGAATAGGGGTGTGGAACCCCAAGGAAGGGCACCCAACCTGGCTCTAGGGGCAGTATGGCTTTCCAGAGGGTGGGAATCTAAGGAGCATTATTGAGGGATTCAAACCTATCCTGAGGAGCTCAAGGAGAAGTTGAAAGTTTAACAGAGATGGGATCATCGTGGTGCGATGTGGGGGTTAGAAAAC
>PVIY010017652.1:34274-49155 GCA_004026745.1 Myrmecophaga tridactyla | reverse complement strand
CGACTCTGTTTGGAATCTCTCAGCCATTGACACTTAGTCTCATTTCACTCTTCCCCCTTTGGTCGAGAAGGTTCTCTCAATCCCTTGATGTTAATTCTCAGCACATTCTAGGGTTTTTCTCAGTCCCTTGATGCTGAGTCTCAGCTCATTCCAGGATCTCTGTGCCACGTTGCCAGGAAGGTCCACACCCCTGGGAGTCATGTCCCACGCAGAGAGGGGGAGGGTGGTGAGACTGCTCATCATGTTGGCTGGAGAGAGAAGCCACATCTGAGCAACAAAAGAGGCTCTCTTGGGGGTGACTCTTAGGCCTAAATTTTAAGTAGACTTGACCTATCCTTTTTGGGGTTAAGTTTCATATGAACAAACCCCAAGACTCGGGGCTCAGCCTATAGCTTTGGTTGTCCACACTGCTTGTGAGAATATCAAGAATTCAACTTGGGGAAGTTGAATTTCTCCCCGCTCTCACCATTCCCCGAAGGGGGCTTGCAAATACTTTTCCAGTCTGACCTATATTTACAGTGAACTTACATTCTGGATTTTCTGGGATAGTTGCCCCTCTACCCCCTTCCTCTTTCTTTCTTTGCAAATTTATTCCTCAAAATAAAGGCAATTCATTAAATATATAACTGAGGTTTTCCTTTTATACTTTTGAAAAGTATGTTACACAAACCCATACAAATCTTTCGTCAATTCATGTATCACAACTTTCAGATCAGAAAATGCTCATCCTCCTCCTGTGGTGAGTTAACAACCACATGGTTGAAAATAGAGACAAGGAGGATATGTGGGAGCAGCAGTTTCGTTTTTCAATTTGTAGGCTAGCTGTACCTCATTTTTAAAAAAATAGACTGTTTCAGGAATAAAAATCTGTTTCTTGCAGAAAACTCTGTACCTTTTCCTTGGGATATGAAATGTTTGTAAATGATAATCAGACATAATTCCAGGAATCACAAAATGTGGCTTTTATCCTTTTTTGGTCCTGGTCATCTTGACTCAACAAAAATTTGGACATCATCCCCAGGAAAAATATACATAAGCAACACACTGGACATCATGTTAGGAGATTCAAGGACCTCCTGGAGGAACTTCTTAGGCAGAATCTACTTAAGAGTAGAATAAATACCTGAGGGGTTCCTGAGATGGTAATATGACTTCTGAAAATTATACAAATAATAGTTATATATAACATAATTAATTAAGAGCTATGAAGATATAATTAAAATTATATGAGATAATTGCTTAAAATTCCCTTATTTCATTTTTCAATGAGTCAATTTACAATAGAATAGTGGATCAGAATTCAGAGTCCAGAAACAACTGAGATTAAATAGGAGCTTTAAAATAAAGTGGGTCAATTTAAAGAAAAGCCCTGTGTGGCTATGTAGCATATGCAGTGGAGGTACAGGAGGGACTGAAAGTTAGGGAACACTATGTGAGGGGTTCACAAGTTCAGGTTTAAAACCCTACAGATACAGTCTAAAAGTCGCTCATAAAAACAAATCATTCAAAGCCACTTTTTGTTTTTTGTTTTTTGTTTTTTTTTACTTTTTCTTTCTCTTCTCATATTCCTCCAGACCAAATAGTTTGGTAATACATACCCTCAACACTACTCATCCCACCAGGCTTTCCTACAGTGATGAGTTAGAGGATTACTGTTTAGCTGTGAGGATCGTAAAAGGTACAAGATGCACATGGGACGAAGGGGCCAGGGATTTCCCCCGCGATACCAGGGCAGAGGTAACTGACCAGGGAGAGGGGACCAAGGCCAGGTATAGTCCCCTGACACCCAAGATCTGATGAGACCCACACATCGCCACCAGAAGTGAGTCAGAAACCCCAGAGATCAAGTCGGGGCTGCCAAGCCAAAGCCAGGACCACTGGGGGCAGGGGCTAGATGGGGAGGGAAAGGTCACCACATGAGTGTGTATGAGTGTCTCCCTTATAAATATTCAGGACCAAAAAGTGACTCTTTCAATGTCGGTCTTCCCTGCTGAGCTGTGACTCCAGGAGAAGGACTACTTCTGTCTCCTTCTCTGTCCTGTCACTCCAGCCTCGCACCTTGCCTCCTCACACTTTGAGGAGGTGGAAGAATTAGACAGTAGGTTTCTTCAGGGTGAGGGAAGAGTAGAGCTTCATTTTCCCTCTTCCTCCCTCTGCTGGCTAGCAGGTGCTTTGTACCAGTGGACACTGAGGGAGTAATTCATTCAAAAAAGCAAATGAAGCCAGCAAACAGAGTGCATTTTTTTTTGCTGCATTTTTTTTTTCCTTTTTTTAACCTTCCAGGGGTAAGTGTGGAGTAGCAAACAAAGCTGGAGAAGCAACTGAAATCAAAATTAAAAACTTGTCGTGTTAATATACAACTTCTCTTTTTTATAAAAATTATTTAAAAAAACAAAACACCCACACAAAAACCAGCCATACCTGGCTGTGGTTTCCTAAGAGCTGGCCAAGTGGTCCAGCAGAGGCATGCTCCTCCACTAGCTGCCTGGCCAAGTCATTTCACCCAGTCCACCCACAGGGAAGGAGTTTAAGGCCAAGAATGCACTAGGACCCAGGTGCTCACTGCATGAACACTGAGGGGCATCTCTCTCCAGCTCAACCCTAGCACCTTCCTCCACAAAATAACTAAACAAATGGATGCTTCAAGAGAAGTGTTAGAGGCAATGTGGACATAGCAGTCACACCTCGTTGGGTGGGGCAGCAAGACCCTGAAGTCCCCAGGTACCCTTCAGAAATGGGTGCTCAGGTGATCTGATGCCCCTTCCTAGAATTTCCTCACTTACAGGATGAAATGTTGATGACCAAACAAAGGCTTCCTAAACTTGGCACCAGAAGCAATCTTCAAAGCCACGAGCCCAAGACCCACAACACCCCTGCAAACTGGTCTGCAGCTTGGACACTCCCAATGATGGGGCTCTCACTACCTCTGAAAGTACTGCATCTACAGGCACCTGTATTGTAAGCCTAGATCTCCACTGTCTTTTTCTGAAAAAGAAGATGATTTTCAAGGCACTCAAAGCTATGAAGAGGGATGAAGAAGGAAAACATGATTCAATTTCCCTTTCCACCAGCCTAGAGAACTTTTAATTTAGAATTACTGACTCATGGACCCTCTAGAACTAGAAGCAATGGCAAAACTAGCTAACATTTAGGGAACATTTACTATAAGCCAAGCATATGCTAAGAGTTTTATAAGCATTATCTCATTTAATACTCAGTACATTTAATTTTCATGCTATCCTTTAAGCAAGACATTATTTATTAACTTTTTTTTTTAGCACATGAGGAAATGAAGCCAGAGAATTTATATAATTTGTCCAAGGTCACACAGAAGTAGGCGAGCTAGGAGTAAAACTCAGATTTCTATATCTGTATATTTTTTTAGCAGTAGAACCCTTTTAAAAAATTAGAATCTCATGTCAAAGGCCATATATAAAATAAAGCAGCACTTTGTGTGAAGGACCAGTGTAAAACACTGATAACTATAATGAACAAAATATCTTGAATTCAACCTCTTTTTGCCACCTCCAGCTCACCCTGATTCAATCCATCATTATTTCTCACCCAGATTATTACAACCGCCTCCTGCAGGCCCCCTCCCTCCTGTTCTCAGCTCAAGACAGAAGCTAGAGCTTCTGTTAAAACATGGTCAGATCATTTCACTCTGTTTCAAAGCCGCCAGAGGCTTCCCCTCTCATTCAGAGTAAATGTTAAGGTTCTTACAATGTTCTTCCCCCATCCCCAACACACACACGCGTTCTCATCTCCTCCCAGCAGCCTCTCAGCACTCCGCTTCAAGCACCCTGGCCTCTTTCTTGGTCACAATTACATTGAGCCCATTCCCACCTAAGGCCACCTTGGCACAGGCTGTTCCCTCTGTTTGGAATGCTCTCCAGACCAGGAATAGAAAGGAGCAACCCTGTCCTGAAGTCCCTACCCCCCTTCCCTGATTTATCTTTCCCCATGGCACTTCCACCATATGACACTGTACACAGCATTGACATGTTTGTCTGCTTCCCCCACTCCAAGACCCTCTATCGAAGAGAGATTTGCTGCCTTTGTTCACTACTGTGTCCTTGTTCTGCTTAGAACAGTGCTGGGTACACAGAAGGTTCTCAGGAAATATTGCTGACTGAATGAATCCAACATTTAAAGAGCAGTTATTATGTTCCAACACTGCTCTAGGGTCCTTACACATATTAGCCCAATGAACCTTCACAACAGGTTCTACTATTATACCCATTTCACAGCGGAGGAAACTAAGGCACAGAGTTCAAGTGGCTTTTCCTAAGTTACACAGCTAGTAGGTAGCAGAATAGGAATTCAAACTGAGGGTCAGCCTGTGTGCTTTTAAACAATAAATGACACAGCTTCCTTAATCCGTACCTAATGCATCTACTCCCTTTGTTTATAACAGGAGAAAGACTTGAAGCCTGCAGAAGGAGACTGCCGTTCGACAGTTAACGGCATGGAATGTGCTCCTCAGCTGGGTTTTACTATCATTTATTTCTCCTTTGCTCCTTATAATCTCATTATGACGAGATATGAGGGCTTTCAGCATTGTCATTTTAGTGACGAGGAAACTGCTCTGAACTCCCAGGAATGCTACTATTTAGGAGAAAAATTCAAAAACAGTACTAATTTCACCACTGCTTAAGAGCGTAAACTGTTCTTCTCAGCTTTGCCATGTGAATGTCTTGCTGGGTCTTACACACGGTAATCCTGAAAAAAACATCACAGGAAGAGGATGAGGAAGCAGAGGGCCAGGGAGAGGACAAAAATAATAAGGAAATCTGGATGCGACTAAGGTAAACCAGAATACCTGGATGATACGGTCTATATTTTAAAACTTCAACTCCCATGGGGGACCAAAGGAAGAGATATTTATTTCATGCAAAATTTATATTTTTGGTAGCACATTATCTACTTTAACTTGTATAGTCAGTTTATTTGAACACCAAAATTACATGGAATCGTAAATAGGGAGTGAGACCTTGTTGTTTTTTACAGGTTAGTGTGATGTCCCAATACATCCCAGAGTAATTTGGGCAGAGAATAAAAAAGTATTTGCAAAGTCCCCATCAGGGACTGTGGAGAAAGGAGGAAATATTTAACTTCCCCATCTGGGAAACCCCTGATATTCTTGCAAGCAGTAGGAACAACCAATTCAATAGGCTGAACTCTCAGTCTTGGGTTTCATCCCAATGAAACTTATTCCTGCAAAGGAAAAGCTAAATCTACTTATAATTATGCCTAAGAGTCACCCCAGAGAACCTCTTTTGTTGCTAAGATGTGGCTTCTCTCTCTAAGTTAATTTGGCAGGTGAACTCACTACCCTTTCCCACTACATGGGACATGACTCCCAGGGGTGTAAGTCTCCCTGGCAATGTGGAACAGGACTCCCAGAATGAGCCAGGACCTGGTATATGGGATTGGTCCCCTTGACCAAAAGGGGACAGAGGAAAATGAGACAAATCAAAGTTTCAGTGGCAGAGAGATTTCAAACAGAGTTGAGAGATTATCTTGAAGGTTATTCTTATGCATTATATAGATATCCTTTTTTAGTTTATGGTATATCAGAGTGACTAGAGGGAAGTACCTGAAACTGTTGGACTGTGTCCAGTAGGCTTGATTCCTTTTTTAAAAAAAATATTTTTAATGATAAATCTTAACATACAAACATTCTATACATGGTGTACAATCAATGGCTCACAACATCATCATGTGATTGTGAAAACTTTGTGGCTGATGCTCCCTTTATCCAGGGTATAGACAGATGAGTAAAAAAATAAGGACAAAAAAAACAAATAAATAATGGGGGGGATTAAGGGTAAAAAAAAATTGGGGTTGATTGCAATACAAGTGGTCAATGAGAGAGATGGATAAGGGTTTTTCCCTTTTTCTTTTTATTTCTTTTTCTGGAGTGATGCAGATGTTCAGAAAATGATCATGGTGATGAATACACAACTATGTGATGATATTGTGAGCCACTGATTGTATATTTTGGATGGACTGTATGCTGTTTGAAGATATTTCAATATTAAAATTTAAATATTTTAATAAAAATAATAATAAAGAAGGAGGATGAGCAGTGCTTTCATTGGGATTTCATAGCTGTTTGATCCCAAGCCCATAGTTTAAAAAAATGAATTGCAGTGTCCACTGTTAAATGATGTCTTCAGGTTTTGGAGATCTGCAATAAAAATTTAATCTGAGCAAAGCAATTTCTCCACCTAGGCAATTTTCTTCTTGCTCCTCCCAAAAGATGTTAGAAGACTGTCTTTTAAAATAGTTGGATAAGCCACAAAATGCCCTTTAGGCCAAACATCACAAAATTTCCACCTCAAAGAAAGCCCCTATGATTATAAACAATACTGCAAATGTACAAGGGCAAGTTAAATGATTCAGAATAACTGTCCTGGATGTTCATTTCAAATGTAAAACACACCTTTTGAATTTGCAAACACAGTCAACACAGTAAACTTTTTTGTTTGTTTGTTTTTTGCACGGGCAGGAACCGGGAAACAAAGCCAGGTTTCCAGCATGGCAGGTGAGAACTCTGCCTGCTGAGCCACCATGGCCCAACACAGTAAACTTTTTAAATGGATCTCCCAAGCTGGCTTGAAACCAAAAGCAGCACTGTCTGATTAAATTTAATGCAAACCACATATGTAATTTATAATTTCCTATTAGCCAGAGTACAAGAACAGAAGTTAAAAGAAACAGGTGAAATTAATTTTAATAATCTATTTTATTTAACCGAATATATTCAAAATATTATCGTTTCAACATGTAATCAATATAAAATTTTTTGAGACATTTTACTCTTTTTTTGTAGTATTAAGTCTTCAAAATCTAGGGTGTGTTTCATGCTTACACAGCTCAACCCAGACAATCCAAATTTCAAGTGTTCAATAGCCACAGGAAACCAATCATAAATGCTTGGCACTGTCTCTCCCTCCTCCTGACACAGGAAAGTGTGCAGGCAGACCAGAGCTTGGAATCAGGGTGCTTTATTTTCCTCATTGCTAAAGCAAACAGCATGCAATGGGTTGGCTCAAACAATGGCAATGTATTGGCGAGCCACGGCTTTGAGACTAGGAGAAGCCCAAACCAAGGCATCATCAAGACGATGCTTTTTTTCCCAAACACTGGATTCTGGGGCTGGCTGCCAGTGATCCTTGGTCCAGAGCTCCTCTGTCACATGGCAGGGCACATGTGGACTCTACCGGACTCTCCCTTCTCTTCTGGTTCCATTGACTTTCGACTTCTGGCTGTTCCCTCTGGCTTTTGTGTCTAACTTTCACTCAGTCTATAAAGAACTCCAGAAACCTGGTTTAAAACCCAGCCTGACTCATTGGACCATACCTTAACTGAAGTAACACCTTGAAGAGATCTTATTTTCAAAGGGTCCACATCCACAAAAATGGACTATGTTTAAGACCATGTTTTTCTGGTCCAAACCATCACACAGAGTTTCTAGTTAAAGAGGTTTTTTAAAAGCAAGAATTTGTTGTTAGGCCAAAACACAGGTTCTTGCTCCTTATTTTGCAACATCAAATACTGTCAGAACCAATTCCAGGCTTAAAAGATAAATGTGCTGTATTAATTCTTGGGAGAAAGGATGGGACTGGGAAGAAGGATTACTATGATGAATAAATTGAATGATAATCCATTGTATTTATGAAGCCCACCAAGAGGTTCTCACACTTGTTATCTCATCAGATACCTATGCCTAATGACTCTGAGACTCTGAGTGTCTCAGTGACCAGCCTGAGATTGACCGGGTAAACAGAGGTAGCACCAGGAGAAACAAAAGTCCAGGGCTTTGGCCTCAGAGTCCTGTGTTCTGCCAGACTTCCTAAACTGAGCTGCAAGGGAGAATTGGCAGAAAGTACTTATTTAAAACAGACTCCCAAGCTCTGCCCAGATGTGCTGAGGCAACTGAGGTGGGGGACAGGGGAGGACCCCAGGATCTGTATTTTTAAGACACTTCCCAGTTGATTCTAATGTTACCTTCCTTTGGGAATGACTACACCAAGCCACCTTGCAAATATTAGAATGCCTTCCCCTCAAGAAAATCCAATGTGCAAAAATGCACACTTGACAAAACAGGGTGTTACTCTCCATCCAATTCTTTCACTGAATTGATCTGTTGACATTCCTTTTGCTTATGCTGAGGCATGTTACAACAGACAGGTTTATAAGACTTCTTAAACTCACACTGAGCAAATTGTTAGAAATGTTGTTCACTGCATTTTCAGTGACCTCCCTCCAAGGAGCCTACAGAGAATTCCTTTTCTGACTTTGATAATAATTACAATAGTCAATATTTATTGAGCATTTCTGTTCTGCAAATTTACATGCTCTCATTTAATCCTTAACAATAATCCTGTGAAGTTGGTGCTATTAATATCCCATATTCAATTTACAGATGAGGAAGAAGCAGCTCAGAAGAATTAATACTTGTAATAAAGTTCGATGTGAAGTAGGTCTGTATTATGCAAAAGCTTCATCATCGTTATTTTTCCTAGTATTAAAAATCACCAACCTTCTTCAATACCGTGTTCCAACCTTAAAAACACTGTGTTGGCCTTTACAAGAGCCTGCCCACCCTTTACAGAGGTGCTCCTCCCCTGAATCTCACAGCCTCCCAAATTTGCCCCTATAATGGGCTATCTTTGTACTGAGGAACTTCGCAAAGCCCATAGTGCTTGGTAAGTGCTGGATGGTTGGATGGATGGTTGGATGGGTGGATAGATGGTTGGACAGATGGATGGACACATTCCTGACAGAAGGGGAGAGAGGTTTATATAATAAGACTTTGTCAACTGTGTAAATGGGAGCTCTGTAAGGTTTCTAAGCAAGGGATAGGATAAAAACTTTGTTACAACAGTATCTAGAAATATCTGAAGGGAAGGGGCTGCAGGGGAAAGTGGTAAGAGGGCTACTTGGGAGGCCCTACAGATAGCAGATCTGAAGAGGCACAGCATCCAAACAACAATAAAGACAAAAAGCAGTTTTGAAGTGGTCTGGTATCTAGGTCCAGTAAAAGGCCAGACCCTGGGTCCAGTAGGGGCCTGAGAGTGATCACTCTCTGGCCTTGAAGGACATTGTTTCGTTGTTCCCTCATTTAGGTCACCGATGCCTTTGGTTTTGTTTTTAAGGGAAAAAAAGTTCCCGGCCTTGCTCGTGACAGAGCCACAGACATAAACCAGCTAGATTTCCTCCACTGTGGTTTCCATGGCACAACATCGGGGAAGTTCCTCACTTTCCTAAGTTCTCCTTGTGGGGACAGCAAGAACTCTCTGGGGTGCCACCCGTGCTCTGTCCCCACCCTGCTAGAGCCCGAAGGGTGGGCAGAATCGGCCCTGCCTGAGAGCCAGCAACATGTGCCACGAGTTCAGGTGCCATCAGCATGAGGCTGAGGCTTCCAGGTTTTCTTCCAGGGCTTTCTCCCAAACAATCCAGTCATTGGATAACCAACCCTAAGGTGGGCTGGACACCCCCAAACACCAGAGCCCCCAACCCTGAGACCTCCCCGTTAAACTATGAAATCATCCTTTACACACAAGGCAAAGTTATAAGAGACAATGTGAGGGGGTAGAAAAACTTTGAAATTGGACACTGAATATTTTTAGGGTTTGGGAATCACTAGGATTTTTATCTGGTTTCCTTTTTTGATGTGTTCAAAGAGTTTCACTTTAAGGGTCTCCCAAGAGGTTGACAGAACCAGGATGCACAGAGGGTGCCACAAACCTGCCCACAAAGCCCAACTTTACTGCCTAATTAGAAGAGAAAATCAAGACACTTGAGGCTTCTGGTTTTTAAATGACATCTCAGCAGAAAACAGCATAAAAGTATTCATTACCCACAGGTCCAAACTTGCTGCGGGTCTTAATGAGCCTTCTGTGAGACTTCCACCCTGGCAATACATGCCCACCACACGAAGAAGTCCTGTGGGGAGCATTCCCTCAGCACCTCTCTACTCTGTGGGGTACATCCCTTTCTACTGATCAAAGTCGAGGAGGAAGGAGTCATTTTCAAGTGAAAAAAAAAACATCCCACCCACCCCAATCAAGATGGCAGAGGGAGATACTTGAGGGCTCAGTCTCCCCACAGCATCTTTGAATAACTAACAAGAACTGGCAGAAACATCTTTCTAAAAGCTCCCCCCAAACACTAAAGGACTGCAGTAACAGGGTGAACATGAAATCAAGAAAAAGTCTACATGAAAGCAGTAGGATCTCATGATGCCCGGATTGGCCCCTTGTCCCCGGACCAGCTTGGGACAGAGCCAGTCCGCACTCCCAGTGCAGATCCGTGTTCCCACTTCCAAGGGGACAGAGTAATCCTCATGCACATCCTGGGAGCAGGTATGTCTGGCCCAACTGTCTGGTGGTGGCCTGAGGGACTCGCTGTCCCAGAACTTGCTTTGTTTGTAAAGGCAGCACACAGAGCTCTCCTACAGAACGCTGTGGGACAGCAGTGGTTCTCCTGTCTAGGAAAGGGACTGCAGGTTGGAGGACATACAATGCGGTGCGCCTGGACTAGGATGAAACTGTTTCCTAGGGAAGGGTCAGTTTTGTTTGTTCATTTCTCTTTTTAGGAGGGGAATTTTTAGGGCCACATGTACATACCCCAAACAGGCCTCAAAATGTCCAGGCTTAGCACCAAGGGATTGAGAAAACCTTCTCGACCAAAAGGGGCAAAAGGGGGAAGAGCAAAATGAGACAAAAACAAGTGTCAACGGCTGAGAGATTCCAAACAGAGTCGAGAAGTTATCCTGGAGGTTATTCTTATGCATTATATAGATATCACCTTTTTAGTGAAGGTGTAACAGAGAGGCTGGAGGGAACTGCCTGAAAATGTAGAGCTGTGTTCCAGTAGCCATGTTTCTTGAAGATGATTGTATAATGAGACAGCTTTCACAAAGTGACTGTGTGATTGTGAAAACCTTGTGCCTGATACTTCTTTTAGCTACCTTATGGACAGATGAGTAAAACATAGGGATTAAAAATAAATAAATAATAGGGGGAACAAATGATAAAATAAATTTAGTAGATTGAAATGCGAGTGATCAATGAAAGGGAGGGGTAAGGGGTACGGTAGGTATGAATTTTTTTCTGTTTTCTTTTTATTTCTTTTTCTGAATTGATGCAAATGTTCTAAGAAATGATCATGATGATGAATATACAACTATATGATAAAAAAAGAATGTTCATATTGCATCTTGATTGGTTTTATTAATAAAATTTTTTTAAAAAATGTCCAGGCTTCAACAAAAGATTACAAAACATAACGAAATAGGAAGTGATGGCCCAGGCAAAGGAGAAGATTAAATAAAGCATTAGAAACCACCAATGAGGAGGAGCAGATCTTGGGCATGACAAAGACTTAAAAAATGGTCCTAAATATACTCAAAGAGCTCAAGGACAAAAATAATAATGGTAGCTGGCATTTACTCAGCTCTTACCATGCACCAAGTTATGGTTTACCCGGCATATCTCACTTAATCCTTGTCTTATGAGATAGATACTTTCCTTAGCCTCTCGCTGTTGTGCAAAAATAGAGGCTCAGGGATGATAAGTAACAGAATGCACAGACAAATCCAGGCTGTCTAGATCCAAAGCCCAGGATTTTATCCACTGTATCATGCGATCATCTAGATAAGCTGTGTAAATTAAAATTAAAAAATTTAAAGGCCACACAAAACATATGGAAACGGAGAAGGCTGGAGATATTTCTGGGTTAGTAACTGGTCGATTTCAATTAGAGACTACTTCTTGTAAGAGCTGGTCCACAGTTGCAGATTTTAAAGAGAGGAAAACGATAGTTGCAGCTCAGAAAGGGCAAGACTGTTTGCATGACAATATGCTGATAAAGACACATACATAATACTCAAGCATATCTAAGTACTAGCAGGTCTGTGTTTCCATTTACCTTCCATTTCTACCCCTTTGAGATACAGCAAGTAAATTCTGAGGAAATTAAAGCCCGGAAAAGGAATGGAAGAATGGAACTTATGGGACGTCACATAGCGCCTGGACTGTGATCTTAACTAGCCCTAAACATTGCTAAATGTTAATGCACTATATCCATGGTACCCGTCCTGACCCAAAGTGGACGCAGGCATTTTTGCCAAAATCTGTTCTCCTTGTCCTTCTCAGCAATAAGACCGCCAAATTTTATTTTATGTTTTAATTTGTATTGATAAAACAAAACGACATATAAACATGAACATTCCTAACATATGAACATTCCATACTTGGTGTGCAATCAATGGCTCACAATATCATCACATAGTTGCATATTCATCACCATGATCATTTCTTAGAACATCTGCAACACTCCAGAAAAAAGAAATAAAAAGAAAAAAGAAGAAATTCATACATACCATATTCCTTACCCCTCCCTCTCATTGACCACTAGCATTTCCCTCTACCCAATTTATTTGAACATTTGTATCCCCTATTATTTATTTTTAATCCATATTTTTTATATCTGTCCATACCATAGATAAAAGGAGCATCAGACACAAGTTTTTCACAGTCACACAGTCACACTGCAAAAGCTATATCATCATACAACCACCTTCAAGAAACATGGCTACTGGAACACAGCTCTACAGTTTCAGGCACTTTCCTCTAGCTTCTCTAATACACTTTAAACTAAAAAGGGGATATCTATATAATGCATAAAATAACGTCCAGGATAACCTCTCAACTCTATTTGAAATCTCTCAGCCACTGACATTTATTTTGTCTCATTTCTTTCTTCCCCCTTTTGGTCGAGAAGGCTTTCTCAATCCCTTGATGCTGAGTTCCAGCTCATTCTAGAATTTCTGTCCCATGTTGCAGGGAGGTTCATACCCCTGGGAGTCATGTCCTACACAGAGCAGGAAAGAGCAGTGAGTTTGCTTGCTGTGTTGGCTGAGATAGAGAGAGGCCACATCTGAGCAACAAAAGAGGTTCTCTGGGGGTGACTCTTGGGCCTAATTATAAGTAGGCTTAGCCTATCCTTTGCCGGGATAAGTTTCATATGAACAAACCCCAAGATTGAGGGCTCGGACTATTGATTTGTTTAGGACCACCGAATTTTAGATGGGCACTTGGCAACCCAGAATACAGACAACATTTTCCATGTAATATGAGTGGCCATGTAAGTAAGTTCTGATGACCGGAATGTAAGTGGAAGTACTTTGCGGGACTTTCAGAAGTACTCCTAAAGGCATACATGTACATCTATGTGTGTTGGTATGGGAGGCTGGGGGTGAGGGTGGTGGTATATCCTAATTCCTATTGCCTGGAATGTAGTCATGATAGCTGGAGCTCTAGATTCAGCATTTGAGTTGGAAGCCATGTGCCAAGAATTGCAGAGCAGTAAAATAAGGAGTGCTTGAGGCCCATAAGAATTTGTGAGTCCAATCTAATAACCCTGGGATAACTATCCTTAGACTTTCACGTGAAAGAGAAATAAACTTGTTTAATACATTGTTACATCAGATTACCTATAATTTGCAGCTAAACATAACCCTAATTGATACAAGTAGGAATAGCCATTTTTAACTTTAAAAAATTCATGGACCCCTATCAGGATGTTTATATTTTAGTATTAATTTATTTTAAAAATCCAAAAGGACAAAAAACTACTATGTTCTATTTTTAATGAATTAAATACACTTAAATGGATCTTTATTATATTTTTCAGGTTAGCATTGACAAACATTTGAAAAATACTTTTCAAATAATATGTTTATTTAGTCTGAAGATAATTTTTAGTATCTGTGCTTGTTTGAAGCTATTGTGTACCTCAGAAAAGTTCATGTTCTTTAAATCGATTCCTGTGGGTGCAGACCTATTGTGGGTGGCACCTTTTGGTTAGGTTATTTCAATTGAGATGTCACTCAGCCATTCGAGGTGGGCCTTAATCCTTTTACTGGAGTCCTTTATGAGAGGATAAAGGACAGAAAAAAGCCCCAGAGATGCTAAGAGAGGACCCACAGAGGAAGCTATGGAACCTGGGAATGAAGGACTGGCAAGCATTGGTCATGTACCTTACCCAGATGCCAGGGACCTTTCTTCAGAGAAGGTATCATTCTGTTGACGCCTTAATTGGGGCATTTACATGGTCTTAGAACTGTATATTTATAAACTAATAAATTCCCATTATAAAAGCCAACTCATTTCTGGTAATTGCCTTCCAGCAGCTTTAGCAAACTGAAACAGTATCCGTGTGAATTTATCGACTCACTGCTATAATTCTGAGGTTTCCCGCCCCCGAAATCTATAGCCCAAGATTGGAGAACCTTTGCCCTGAACAACACAGGGAGGTCAGGGAAAGCTTCATAGAAGTAGTGAGGTGTAAGCTATGCCTTGAAGGCGAAGGATTAAGATGCCAGATGAACAAGACAGGAAAAAAACGGGGGTGGGGTTGGCAAAGCTGATTGATGTGGATTGAAATGTGTACCCTAGTTTGGACATGTCTTTTGTCAGCATTCTGGGATATGCAGACCCATTGTAAATAACATCTCTTTAAGATGTTACTTCGGTTAAGGTATGGCCCAACTAAATCAGGTTGGGTTTTAATGCAAATTACTGGAGTCCTTTATAAGAAGAATGAAAGTCTGAATAAGAGAGAGAAGCCATAAGAAGCAACGAGAAGCTGCAAATAGTGGTACCTGCAAGAGAAAAGGGAAGACATCACCACATCCACTGCCTCATGCTAGAAAAACCAAGAATTGAGGGTTACTGGCAACCAGCCCCAGAATGCCAATCTTCAGGGAGAAAATACTGCCTTGCTGATGCTTCAATTTTGAACTTCTCCTAGCTTCGAAAGAGTGAGCCAATAAATGCCCATGGTTTAAGCAAAAAAAAAAAAA
>PVIY010017652.1:0-34174 GCA_004026745.1 Myrmecophaga tridactyla | reverse complement strand
TCAGAATAGAATAAACTGAGACCTTAGATCGGATGTTTCATATACAAGATTTCATTTTACGGGCTTCCAGTCAATCACAATGGTGGTGTAACACATATCAATACAGAACCTTTAATCAACCAGCAAAAACTGTCAGAGATGGGAACTCTGCATTTTCTGCAAGTTTTTCCATAAAGCTACAACTTCTCCAATAAAAAGAATAAAATATTTGCTATAGCTAAAATAAAAACTGCCATCTTCCTCAACCCCAGAAAGTACTTAAAGGGTTGCAGTAACTGGCTAAGAGCCAAACCAAGAAAATGCAGCTTTAAAAATAGTGGGAGAAGGGCAGGCCAAAGGGACTCAGTGGCAGAGTTCTCGCCTGCCATGCTGGAGAGCTGAGTTCGATTCCCGGTGCCTGCCCACGCAAAAAAAAAAAAAAAAAAAAAAAATAGTGAGAGAAGCATGTAGCACCCATGCCAGACCCTTCCTCCCCTGCCCCAGTGGGGTGAGGAGTAGCCTTCATTCCCAATGTGGGTCTTTGGTCTTGTTCCAGAAGGAGCACGGTAACCCTTGTGTACATATCAGGGTGACAGTTTGGCAGTGCATATCTATGGGATGGCAGCCTGAAAGACTGAACCAAGAAAGTCATCTGGGGATCAACCTCCCAGAACTTGCCCTGCAAACAGAAGAAGCTCTGTGAACTAAAGCAGTCTAAGAAACAAGTCAAAGTAGCCCAGGGGGGAAAGGATTACCTCCTTTAAATGATATTGTAGAACACCTGGGAATGGGAGAAAGTCTGTTTCTTAGGGGGTAGAGAGAGCATTCAAATTCCTGTAAACCTGGGAATTTCTAAAACTGCAGGCAAGCACAACCCCAGGCTAAACACAAGCAGAATAAAACAAAAAAACCCAGAGATAGGAAACTTAACTTCACATTCCCCTTGTGCTGATCTTGGTATGAGAATTAAACTCTGAAGGTGAGTACCAGCCAAACACAAAGCAATTTGCAAAGATTGTGAAAGGTATTTTTTGCCTTTGTTTTTCTTAGCTCCTGGCACTCAAGAAATTCTCTGTCATATCACTGGCTGGATACAAACTTAAGGAACACATAACTCAAGGACTAAATCTCAGAGATAAAATATAAAAATATATCATATGCAACAAAAGATTACAAGACAAAGAAACAGGAAACAATGATCCATCCAAAGGAACAAGACTGAAATCTAGAAACAAGCAATGAAGATCAGACTTTGAACATAAAAGACAAAGCCTTTAAAAATATAATCCTCAATATGCTCAAGGAGATAAAGGAAAACAATGAAAAAACTAAAGGATATCAGGAAAACAGTAAGTGAATAATAGGAGTATTTCAATAAAGAGATAAAAATTTTAAAAAGGAACCAAACAGAAATATTTGTGTTGAAGACCATAAACTGAAATGAAAAATCCCCTACAGAGTTTCAATAACCCTCTGGGGTTGGCAGAAGGAAAAAATCAGTGAATTCAAATACAGGACAATTGAAATGATTCAGGCTGAAGAACAGAAAGAAAAATAATAATTAAAAAGCCAACACAGCCTAAAACAACTGTAGGAAATCATCAAGCATATCAATGCATGCATAATGGGAGTCCCAGGAGGAGAAGAGAGTATTCAAAGAAACAGTGGCAGAAAACTTATCAAATTTAACAAAATAAATCAACATATACATTGAAGACTACCCAGTGAACCCCAAAGAAGATAAATCCAAAGAGAACCATGCCCAGACACAAAGTAGTCAAACGGCTAAATGCCAAGGACAAGGAGAGAGTTCTGATAGCTGCAAGAAAAAAGCAAGGGGTTATGTACAAGGGAGTCCAGATAAGATTAATGTCACTTTCTCATCAGAAATCATGGAGGCAAGAAGGTGGTGGGAGAGAAATACTTACACTACTTAAAGAAAACAATTGCCAATCAAGAATTTTGTTTCTGGTAAGACTGTCTTTCAAAATTGAGGGAAAGTGTAAGACATTCCCAGATAAATATAAGTTGAGTGAGTTCATCACCACGAGTCCTGCCCTATAAGTAGCAATAAAAGAATTTCTTCAGGTTGAAAAGCAGTGGATAAAATGGAATAAAGAAATAAAGACCTCTGGTAAAGGTAACTATATGGGTAATTATAAATGCCAGTACAATTGCGTTGTATTTTTTTGGTACGTAACTCCAGTTTTTACTTCTTATAGGTTCTAAAATGCAAATACCTAAAAAGTAATCATAAATCTATGGATTGGGACATACAATATATAAAGATATAATTTGTAACAAGTATAGCAAAAAGGTGACAGGATGTAGGGGTATAGGAACAGTGTATGTGTGTACTATTAAAGTTAAGTTGGTATCAAATAAAACATTATCGTTATAGATTTAGAATGCTAAATTTTAGTCCTATGGTAACCAAAAATAAAATATACGAAAAATATATACAGAAAGAAATGAGAAAGCCTTTAAAAGAGTAAAATGTGGGGAAAAAAATCAAATGAATATGTAAGTAGGCATTAACTGAAAACCTGACAGACAAAAAAAGTATACAACAAAGAACAACTACCAAAATGGCAGAAGAAAACCCTGCATTAGCAGTATTTACTTTAAATGTAAATGGATTAGACTCATCAGTCAAAAGACAGAGATTGGCAGACTGGATTTAAAAAGTACTACCAAGTTCTTTTTTACTCTTATTTTTACTTTTATTCTTATTTTTATTTTTTGGAGTATTGAAAATGTTCAAAAATTGATTATGATGATAAATGCACAGCTATATGATGATATTGTGAATCAGTGATTGTACACTTTTGATGATTATATAGTATGTGAGTATATAACTATCTTAATAAAATTGCTTTTTAAAAAAAGCACCAACAAACGATACTGTTTTCAAGAGACATCTTAAATCCAAAGACATGAGTAGATTGAAAGTGAAAGGATTTACAAATATATATACCATGCAAATTGTAACCAAAAGAGAGCTGGGGTAGTTATACTAATATTGGCTAAGATAGACTTTGAGATAAAAATGGTTATAAGGAACAAACAAGGGTACTATATACTGATAAAAGGGTCAATTTAATAAGAAGACATGGCAATTATAGATATATATGCACCTAATGGCAAAACCCCAAAATATATGAAGCAAATATTTACAGATTTGAAGGTAGAAATAGATGGTACCTCATTAATAGTAGGAGACTTCAATATACCACTTTCAATAATGGATAGAACATCTAGACAGACAATCAAAAAGGAAATAAGATTTGAATGATACTAGAAACCAACTAGTCCTAACAGACATATGGAGAACATGTTGCCCAAAGAATATACAGTCATCTTAAGTTCACACAGATCACGCTCCAAAATAAACTATTATATCACAACATCTCAATAAATTCAAAATATTGAAATCATACACTGTATCTTCTCTGACCACAGTGGATTGAAGCTAGAATTCAATAACAGAAAAAGAACTGGAAAATTCACAAATATGTAGAAATCAAACAACACACTGCAAAACAACCTATAGGTTAAAGAAGAAATCACAAAAGAAATTAGGAAATATCTTGAGGTGAATGAAAATGAAAACACAGCCTACCAAAACTTATGAGATGTAACAAAGGCAGAGTTGGGAGGATAATTTAGAGCACTAAATGCTTATATATTTTTAAAAAATGCAAAGATTTCAAATCAGGAACTTAACAACTGCAGGATCTAGAAAAAGAAGAGCAAACAAAAGCTAAAGGAAGGAAATAAAAAGGATTAGAGCATAGATAAATGAAACAGAGCATAAAAAACACAGAGAATCAATGAAGATCAATAAAATCTACAAGCCTTTAACCAGACTGACAAAAAAACAAAAAAAAAACAAAGAGAGATGATGCAAATAAGTAAAATCAGACATGAAAGGGCAGATATTACTAATGATCCCAGAGAAGTAAAAAGGATTATGTGAGCATACAATGAACAACAAATTAGATAACCTAAACAAAATGAGCAAATTCCTAGAAACACACAAATGACCTAACCTGACCCAAGATCACAGCAGACCAATAACAATAACAATGAAAAGCACAGGACCAGATAGCTTCACTGGTGTTTACCAAGCATTCCAAGGGGAATTAACATCAATTCTGCCCAAATTCTTCCGAAAAATTGAAGAGGAGGTGTTCTAGTTTGCTAGCTGCCGGAATGCAACACACCAGAGACGGATTGGCTTTTAATAAAAGGGGATTTATTTTGTTAGTTCTTCAGAGGAAAGGCAGCTGACTTTCCACTGAGGTTCTTTCTTACGTGAAAGGCACAGGATGGTCTCTGCTGGTCTTCTCTCCAGGCCCCTGGGTTCCAACAACTTTCCCCGGGGTGACTTCTTTCTGCATCTCCAAAGGCCTGGGCTGAGCTGCAAGCGCTGAGATGAGGAATGCGGAGCTGCTTAGGCTGTGCTACATTGCGCTCTCTCATTTAAGCACCAGCCAATTAAGTCAAATGTCACTCATTGCAGCAGACACGCCTCCTAGCCGACTGCAGATGTAATCAGCAACAGATGAGATTCACGTACCATTGGCTTATGTCTGCAGCAACAAGAGTAGGTATGCTCACCTGGCCAAGTTGACAACTGAATCTAACTAACACAGGAGGGAACATCCCTAACTCATTATGTCACTAACATTACCCTAATACTACAGATAAAGATATGACAAGAAGAGAAAATTTTAGACCAATATCCCAGAAGAGTATAGATGCAAAAATCCTCAACAAAATAGTAGCAGAATGAATTCAACACCACATTAAAAGAATTATACTTGACGAGCAACTGGGTTTTATCCCAGCTATGCAAGGTGGTTCAACATAAGAAAATCAATTAATATTATTCACCACAGTAACAGAATGAAGGGAAAAAATCACACGGTCATCTCAATTGATGCAGTAAAGACCCTTGGCAAAATTCTGCATTCCTTCTGGAAAAAATACTTAGAAAACTAAAATAGAAGGAAATTTCCTCAACATGATAAAGAGCTTATATGAAAAACCCACAGCTATTTCATATTTAATGGTGAAAGACTGAAAAATTTCCCTCAAGGATTTGGAACAAGACAAAGATGTTCACTGTCACCACTATTATTCATCATAGTCCTTGAAGATCTAGGAAGACCAATTAGACAAGAAAAATAAATATAAGGCAACCAAATTGGAAAGGAAGAAGTGAAAGTTTCCCTACTTGCAGAAAACCCTGTAAAATCCATAACAAAGCTACTAAAGCTAATAAACAAATTTAGTCAAGTGGCATCGTACAAAATCAACATGCAAAATTCAGTAGTGTTTCTATACAAAAGTTATGAACAATCTGAAGAAAAAATCAAGAAAAAATTCCAATTACAATAGCAAATTAAAGAATCACTTATCTAGGAATAAATTAACCAAAGACATAAAGGACTTGTACATGGAAAACCACAAAACATTGCTAAAATAAATCAAAGACCACCCAAATAAATGGGAGGACATTCCATGCCCATGAATTGGAAGACCAAATATTGTTAAGATGTCAATTTTACCCACAGCAATTTTGAGATTCAATACAATCCCATCAAAATTCCAACAGCCTTATTTGCAGAAATGGAAAAGTCAATTACAAATTACATGGAAAAGTAAGGGGCTCCCAATAGCCAAAAACATCTCTTAAAAAGAATGAAGTTGGAGAACTCACACTTCCCAATTTTATAAATTAACTACAAAGGTACAATGGTCAAAACAACATGGTACTGGTGAAAGGACAGTCTTAAAGACCAATGGAATCAACTGGAGAGTTTAGAACCCTTACATCTATGGCCAAGTGTTTTCTGACAAGGCTGCCAAGTCCACTCAATTGGGATAGAATAGTCTTTTCAACAAATGGTACTGGGAAAACTGGATATCCATTGGCAAAAGAATGAAGATGGACCCATAACTTACCCATAACCAAAACTAACTTAAAATGGATCAAAGACCTAAATATAAGAACCAGGACTATAAAACTCCTAGAAGAACATTTAGGGAAGCATCTTCAGGACTGTGTTAGGCAATGGTTTCTTAGACTTTAAAGCAAAACCAGAAGCAACAAAATAAAACTAACAATAAATTAATGGAACTTCATCAAAATTAAAAACTTTTGTGCATCAAAGGATTTCATCATGAAAGTAAAACAACACCTACGTCTTTTTATTTCTTTTTCTGAATGTCTTTTTCTTTTTCTGAATTGATGCAAATGTTCTAAGAAATGATCATGATGATGAATATGCACCTATGTGATGATATTGTGAATTACTGATTATATATGTAGAACGCAATGATCATATGTTACGAATGTTTGTGTTTGTTGTTATATTTTTTAAAAATTTAAAATTAATATAAAAAAATACAACCTACAGAACGGAATAAATTTTTCCATTGCTTATTCCATTTCTTATAGATCTGATAAGGGTTTGATACCCAGAATTTATCTAGAAATCCTACAATTCAATAAGCCTAATAACCTAATTAAAAAATGGGCAAACACTTGAATAGACCATCGCCAAAGAAGGTATGCAAATGGCCAAAAAGTACATGAAAAGATGCTCAATATCGCTAGCCATTAGAAACATGCAAATCAAAACCTCAAGGCAATACCAATTCACATCTATTTGGTGCAACTGCTATGGAAGAAAATTTGGCAGTACCTCAGAATTACTATATAACCCAGAAATCCCACTTCCAGTTATATATCCAAAAGAATTGAAAGCAGGTACTCGAACAGATATTTGCACACCAATGTTCATAGCAGCATTATTTACAATTGCCAAAAGGTGGAAGTAACCCGTCAATCAATAGATGAATGAATAAACAATGAAATAAATACAATTAAATATTATGCAGCCTTAAAAAGGAATGAAGTTCTGACATGTGACAATATGAATGAACCTTGAAGGTATCATGTTGAGTGAAATAAGCCAGACAAAAGGACAAATATTGTATAATCTCATTGATACGTAATAACTAGAATAAGGAACTTCTTAGAGGCAGAAACCAGAATACAGGTTTCCAGGGACTAGGACAGAGGTAGAGAACAGGGAAATAATGCTTAACTGGTACAGAGTTTCTGGTTGGAGTGATGGAAAGGTTTTGGTAATGGATGATGGTGACGGTACCACAATATTGTGAATATAATAAACAACACTGAAGTATATATACACATACATGTATGTGGTTAAGAGGGGAAATTTCAGGTTGTATATACGTTACTAGAATATAAAAAAACAAACAAACCATAGAACTTTACAACACAAAGAGTAAACCCTATTGTAAACTATGGACTATAGTTTATAGTACAATTATAACAATATTCATTCATCAATTGTAACAAAGGTTACCACACTAATGAAAATGTCAATAATGAGTTGGAGGCAGAGGGCCACTCTATATTTTCTCCATGATTTTTTTCTGTAAACATATGACTTCTCTTTTAAAAAAAATTATTTTAAAAAATTTTCATTTTTTTGTCCTACATATTTTTGTACTGAAAAATCCAGAATTTCTAATGACAAGTTTATATCAGGGCTCTCTACTGATTAACTTTTAATGTGTGAATAAATGGTACTGCATTTAAGTGTACAAACTTCAGCTACTGCTGATGGTAAATTTGATTGGAAAGGAAGTTTTTCTAGTTTGTGTTTATTTTGTTGTTGTTAAATAAATAAAAAATCTATTCTTTGTGAGCAAATGTAAAGCAAATTTATACAGCGTTTATATGTTTCTTCCCCTTTCCCATCACCAAACTGGTAAAAAAGGGAATGTAACAAATTGCAACCAGATATATGAAAGAATAATTTGGCCTTTATCATAGCTAGAAAGTTGACCCATCAAACAGAAGCCTATATAAAGTTCAGGGACTGACCCCTGAGACAACAGGAAGCTAAACAGAGTTGGGGCATTAAGTGTTTTACTGGGTGGACTTAACAGTCAGAGGAAACTCTACAAAAGATATTTGTAGGGTCCTATATACTTTGTTAAACAATTACAAAAAAAGATCATAAAATTGAATAAAAATAGCATCATAAATGTTCTCTTATCCGTACTACTGAAGCACAGAATAAAAACCTAATAATATAAGATGCTGTAGCATTTGAAAGGTCACAGAAATCCTCCAAAATAGTATCTTTGGTAGGAAACAAAACAAAACAGCCAAGAAGAGAGTTAAAAATTCCCCATACCTCACTTTTATAACACTGATTCATTTAAAAGTTGGTCTCTTCAACTATTAGCATGATTTTTACTCCTCTTATCAGATGGATTTGTATTTATTTACTCAAATATTTCCCAAACAATTGTTATATACAGAGCACTATGCTAGGCGCTCTAGAGAAAAGGAAGAAAATCTAAACTCCTAACAAACCATGGAGCTCAGGCTGCAGCAGGATTATAGTAGAGACTTGCAGGTGAAAGGAGGAAGGGAGGAGAGGAGGGTGGGGAGGAGGCAGGCAGGCAGGCAGGCAGGCAGGCCCTTCTCCTACACATCCATATGGCAATTTCCTTCCCTCCAAGGCTCAATTCAGATGCGGCTTTTTATTAAGCCTTCCTTTTTCTGTATCTCATGGAATGGATGGCCTCTCATCTGTGTTCCTGAACCATTCTATACAAAGTCCCAGTGAGGCCATCTGTCTCATTATGGTTGTTACACAACCATCTGCTTGTCCCTTCTGGACTGGGGCATCTTTTAATTTTATTGTGGTAACGTATATAATAACATAAAATTTGCCACTTTTACCATTTTTAAGTGTACAGTTCAGTGGCATTATTACATTCACAATGTTGTGCTGCCATCACCACCATCCATTACCAACTTCTTTTCATCACCCCAAATGGAAACACTGTACTGAACTGGGGCATCTTGATGTGCCATGACTTAGTCCTCTCTGATTACCCAGCCTCTAGCACAGTGTCTAGAACACTGCAGACGTTCATTTAGTGTTTGAATTAACTGAAGAAGGCAGTCATACACATAGGAATAAAGGAGATAAGGTATACATTCAAGCTCAGAATCAATGAAGCTTAAAGAATGTCACTAACTTGAAAAGAGTTCTAAGTTGTTCTTTTCCCAACCGGTGCGGAACATGAGCCCCCACCAGAGGGTGCCATTTGGGAGGACAGGATAAGAAACACAGTTGGGCTCAAGCTACCTCACCAAGCCGCCTGGGCTGAAATAAAACACCCAGAGAAATCAGAAAGGCCAAGGGCCAAGCCAAGAAAGGGAAGTTGCCCGGCCTAACTAACTGACAAGCCTCCGACTTTGGCGGCAGAGCAGAGCCTGTGAGCAAGTCACCTCCCGTCTGTTCCCCTCTAAAGGAAAATGTAGTGGGGGTTGGGGGCAGGTTTAGAACAAAAGGGGCCCTGTTAGTTAAAACATTATAGGGGAATGTCTTCAAATTTCTTCTAAGAGTCTAAGTACTCCAACCAGCTCCAATAAGCACCCATCTTCTTATGTCAAGTAAGAAGATAGATATCCACTTCCTGATAAAGTCAAAAGAAGAGAAGCCAAGTGGTGGGGGATACACCACAACTCCTCAGGGGTAGTTCCTGGGTTTAAGCTACTGGGGAGTAGACTAAGGAAGAAAATACAGCTCTGCAAATGTCAACCAACCAAGAAGAAACTCCTTCAAATCTGGGGCTGCCAGACTGATTCAGCACCAGCAGTACATAATAGAAGAACTGTAAAGACTACCTCCAGAAGGCTCAGGAGGGAGGGTGGGGAAAGGACAGCATTTTGATTTTAAGGACTGCTCTCAGTTATCTGAAATAAAGGCAGGTTTTGGAATAATATACTTGCTTATTTAGAATGTGGAAATTTAGAGAACACACAAGAAATAAAAAATGACTGCACTAAGGCTAGATAGACACCTAGTTATCTAGAAAGGGGAAGAGATACCAAACACAGTCACATGGTGGGAGCGGGTAAGGACCATACCCACTGATCTAGTTTGCAGAAATATGTTCCTTTCAATTCTTCTCACAAGGATGAGCCAATCAGGCATAGCCTATTGTCAGAATGGAGGAGCTCAGCGGTGCGTGCACATGTGTGTACATGGACGTGTGTACACGGACAAGCTGAATGCTCACTCTGTACCTGGTGCTGTGCTAGGCTTGGAGGTTAGAGTCATTAATGATGGCCTTGCAGGTGCAATTCTAAGGAGGGTACTAACTCCCATAGCAAATCAACACCTACTTAGAGTAGATGCCCAGTGAGAAGTGACTTGCCCAAAGTCATGGAGCTAATTAATGGCACAGCAAAAATCAGACCCCAGCTCAACATTCCTCCCATCACCTGGTGCTGTGGCTCTCTCTCCCTGTCCACAGAATCCTTCAAAGATTCCATGCCCACAATGCCACAATAAGTTATAAAGGTAGCTTATATATTTTTAAAATACCTAATATAGGACTGTGACAGGAATAATGGAAAATTCTGGCAGTCATAGATTTTGCAGGTCTGAAGTCTCTCCAGGAAGCCTACTCTTGGCTATGCCCTAACTCCACATTTTGTCTACAAAGGGTATCTCAGCTAGCCTCACTTTGAGTTTCCTGTACCTGGATAAGAGACAGGAAACAGTAATTACTATCACCCTTATCAGAGGTCTCTGGCAGTTAGGCACTGGACAGTCCTGTCAACTTACTCTAAAGCAGTTTAACCAGTCTCTGCAAAAGTTATGCTGCCCTAAAGAAAAGGATTCAGTAAGGACAGCACAGACAATCCCAAATGACACAGCAGGTTTAAGTGCTACATACATGAAATGTGAGCCATTATCTATCACCTTCCCTGGTTTTAGGCAGCATTAGTCACTCTTACTAAGGAATTGTCTTAATGGAAGAGATAAGACTTCCCATACAGCAACACAGAGCCCAGAAGTTGGAAGAGGACAAAAAAAGAGCCTACTTCACAACCACTTTCAAACTAAATCACATAGGATGTTCAAGAACACATGTCCTTGCTAATCTGAATATAGAAAGAAGTTCAGGCACAAAGATGTTTAACACATTATTACTCATAGGCATTACAGAAACTGGAAACAACCCTCAGTGTCCAAAAACAAGGGATTGATTAACTGATGGCACGCCCAGATGATAGACTGCCAGCTTCACGATAGTGGGACCTTATGCTAAAAACTCAGGACCTGTCCAAATGGATCAATAATAGCATACCATTAAAAATCATTTCTCGGAGGAAAACATGATGTCATGACACAACATATATGGGATGTTTTTAAGAAAAAAGAAAAAAAGCCTGTATATGCATGATCCCAAATTGTGATGAAGGGAGATGTGCATGTATGCACGAGAAAAAAAAGACTGGCACATATCTATGCAAAAAAGTGGTTCTTTCCTTTTTTTTTTTTTTAACATGGGCAGGCACCCGAAATCGAACCCGGGTCTCCGGCATGGCAGGTGGGCGCTCTGCCTGCGAGTCACCGTGGTCTGCCCAAAAAAGGTGGTTATTTCCTGATGAAGGAATTTTTAGGTGCAATTTTTACATTTCAACTTTATATTTTTCCACTGTATTTTCTAAATGTTCTACAATCGAACATGCATTATTTTCACTAAAAAAAAGAATAACTACTTTGTAAATGCAAGATATACAGACTCTATATATGCAGAGAATATAAAACTTCAATATTTTTAAATGTCCCAAAACCTCTAGAAGGAAACACGCTCAGATCTTAACTATGATTATCTTAGGTGGTAGGATTATGGGGATTTATTTTCTTCTTTGCTAATTCCTTACTTAACAAAAGCATGTATTGTTTCTCCAACCAGAGAAAACAATATTGAAAAGAACAAGAAACACAAAGGCTCTCACCCAGAAGCCCAAGCAGCACCCACTGTAAAAATGGGAGTGTCAAGGCTGGGGAGGGGAGGGCACCCAGACCTCTGCCAAAGCCAGGAAGCCCCACGTCCTTATACTGGGTGACCAGCCTCCAGCCACAGGGCCCATTCATACCTTTGACCCAGCTTCCCACTGAGACCATTGACTGATTTATTTCCAGCCTCTCTCCATACTTATTTTTTTATAACTTTTTAATTGTATGATATATTGTATATACAAAGCAAAAAAAATAAAAAAGCAATAGTTTCCAAAGGACCCCTCAACAAATAGTTACAGGACAGATCCCAGAGTTTTTCATGGGCTACCATACAAACCTCTCTGATTTTTTCTTCTAGCTGCTCAAAAATATAGGAGGCTAGAGGGCTTAAATATTTTTTTTTTTATCATCACAATCCATTTTTTGTGTGTGTGAAAAATAACATATATACAAAAAAGCAATAAATTTCAAAGCACAGCACCACAATTAGTTGTAGAACATATTTCAGAATTTGACATGGGTTATGATTCCACAATTTTAGGTTTTTACTTCTAGCTGCTCCATGATACTGGAGACTGAAAGGGATATCAATTTAATGATTAAATCCTATCTTCTCTGTAAACTCCACTATCACCTTTGGTCTTTCTATCCCTCTCTTTAGGGAATTTGGGTATTGGCCATTCTAACTTTTTCATATTGGAAGGGTCTGTCAATATGGGATAGGGAGATGGACCTATCTGATGTTCTGGAGAGGCTGGGCCCTCTAGGTTTCAGGACATATCTGGTCCAGGGACACATCTGGAGGTTGTAGGTTCTGGGCAGTTACACTGGTGCATGGAGCCCTTGTGGAATCTTATATATTGCCCTAGGTGTTCTTTAGGATTGGCTGGAATGGTCCTGGTTGGGGGTTGGTGGGTTATGATAAGTAGGAAGGTCTAACTGAAGCTTGCATAAGTGCAACCTCCAGAGTAGCCTCACGACTCTATTTGAACTCTCTCAGCCACTGATACTTCATTCGTTACATTTCTTTCTTTCTTTTTTTTTTTTTAACATGGGCAGGCACCGGGAATCAAACCCGGGTCCTCTGGCATGGCAGGCAAGCATTCTTGCCTGCTGAGCCACCATGGCCCGCCCTCGTTACATTTCTTTTTCCCCTTTTGGTCAGGATGGAATCATACTTATTAATGAGACTGATTAATAAATACAACAACTTTGAAATAATTCAAAGTCCATCTTTTTTGTGCCAAATTACTTTGGGAAACTGAAGAATGCATGTTTGTAAATGTTTAATAAAAGTCCCAGAGCCAACAAAAGACACCTACATGCTTGGATTATCTTCTTCCAGGCTCAGAAATCTGTGAGGGTGACAGCTGAGGGAGATATCAGGGCAGCAGTAAATCAAGTTTTAAAAACTGCACCCAGTGGGGCCATGAGTAATAACATCAGGTCTGAAAACTCAAGGTAGGAAGAGACCAAAGTAATGAACCTGGATTGGCTCAGTGAAAACACTGGCATATTGAAACCATCTTGATTAGAAAGGCTAGTGCAACAAAAGGCCCACTCAGTTGAAATCTAATCTGTGTTAATTAACGCCCCCGAGAATGAAAACATTTCTTTATCAATGTACAGTTCCTGGCTCCTGGCTGAAGTGCTCCCAGAAAACCTGGCTCCCAGGGCCGGGGGGCGGGGGTGGGGGGGGGATGCCGAGGGCTCCCCTTGCAGCAGCGGAGGACAGCACCTGGGGGGCAGAAGTGACGCAGGTGGGTTTGATGCTGGCCCCGTGGGGCCCCCTGGAGGGCATGAATTGTAATGCAGTAACGAATTGTAATCCTGGCCCCCTGACCCCATGCCCCCAGCACTCCACTCTTCCACCCAGGCAGGGCACACACGCACTTCCCTCACACTCACTCCCACTCCCCGTCACAGCCCCTCTCCCATGCACCTGCTGTGAGCGGCTGCTCTGTCCACTCTGGGCCACGCACAGCCCCTTCACTCCTGGACGCTGACTCCCGGCCAGAACGTGCAGTCGGCAGCTCCCTCCTCCCGCAGTCAGCCAGGTGGGAGCATCAAGGGCTACCTGGAGAGGCTGGCCACAGTTCCCCCCGGGCCTGGCACCCAGAGCAGAAGGCATAGGGTACCCGGGAGTCCGAGCCGGGCCAGGAAACAGGAATGAGGTGAGAACCCACTGAAGAACTAGCCTCCAAATTGCCCCTGTATTTACTCAGCTGCTTCCTGAGACCTGGGTGCTGGGTACTGCTGGAGTGAGACCAGGTCCAATTCCTGGTGGGAGGGAGGAGGGGGAAGGTGTTGGGTATGGGGGTGCGGGAATATGCCCCTCACACCTGGCAAAAGCAGGTGCTGCAGACTACACAAAGGGAGGAAGAGCCTCTGGGGGTTCTGGGGAGGCTCCTCAGACCCCATGGCTGTCTAGCGCAGTGTCCCCAGCAAATGGTGGGTCTAACAGGTTTTCAGCAGGGGCCAGAGGAGAAAGGGGACCGGCAGGCAGCCCAAGGTGAAACTCCACCCACGAGCCCCTGCTCAGCCGCAGGAGAGGTGCTTAAATAATAAATAACAACAACAACGACTGTGTAACAACTACACCCCACAGCTGAGGCCTCCCCAAGGGCAGAAATGCTGCCACCCCAAGCACACAGCAGGGACACTGAGGCACACAGGGGCTGGCCCAGGGTGGGCAAGCAGCTCTCCCTCCAGTAACCTGTCACCTCCTTGAACCCAAACTGTCCTCAGACTCCCAGCTTCCTGTCATCACCTCAATCCACACCCCACCCACCCCTCCCCAGTCTATTCTCCCCTAGGACAGACCCAGCCCAGCAACTCTCCCTTCCACTCCTCCAGGAAGGTCACTGCAGGTTGTGCCCTCAGGGGAAAGGGATGAGGAGGAGGAGGGTCTCTGGCTGAAGAGCCTCATTCTCGGAAACATATTACACCTCATTTTCTGGCTGCAGCTTTTTCCAATACCCAAGCCCAAAACCCTCCAGCTTTGGGAAAGTCAGGTCCTTCAGCCAAATATCCTCAGTGAGGTCTCTAAACCACCCCCATGCCCAGCTGGTTTCTCTGCCACTCACCAAGATGAATAAGGCTCCTGGAGAAATCGTAAAATCTTGGCGAGTCAGCCAGATAAGGCTGCAGAAAGGTTCCCCCCAACACCTTGAGGTGATCCTGACGCCAGCCTCCACCAGGTTCATGGGAAAACCACACTCAGAGAGGGGAAAGCACCTGCTTTTCACACCTACCCTGGCCCCTCGAAGGCACTGAGCCTCCCTCGGCTTCCAACTAGGCAGCCAAAAGCTCGGGAGAGTTTACAGTTACGGGCTACAGGCAACCGGAGAAGCGGCCCAGAAAAGAGGCTCTCCAGTTTGCACCCGCCCCGGCCACTCCCGAGGGGGCCTCATGAGCTCCTGTCCTCAGGGTAGGGTCTGCTGGATGTAGAGGATGCAGTGGGGACCCCCTCTGTCCCTAGCATCCTCCCTGGAAGAGGGCACATGCTATTTCAATCTGGTCCCTCTAACCTACCTATCTACCAGCTTCCAAGCTAGATTTTGGCAGAGCCAGGAGAGTGGAGGGTCACATCAGCCCCACTGCACCCTCCTAAAGATGGTGAAAGGGCCACAGATTTGGGGGCCTGAGATCTGTTGATTTGGGGACAGAAACACCTACTTCAGTTGGCTACTGTGAAATAACATGAGTAAAGGACCTATCAAAGGGTCTAGCACATAGTAGGTGCTTGAAAATATGTTCTTGATGGGCCCAACCAAAATGCTCCAGGTATATATGACAGGCCAACACTGTGAAAGTAATTAACACCACTAGAATTATATACTTGAAAGTGGTTAACACGGGGTATGTTATGTTGTACACACATTACCAGAATAACATTTTTGAAAACCATAGAACTATACAACAAAAAGAGTGAATCCTAACGTAAACTATGGAGTATAGTGTAAACAATTATAATATATATAATAATAATAATATGTATATAATATAATATTAGTTCATCCATTGTAGCAAAGATACCCACTAATGCAAAATGTCAACAGGAAAAATTAGGGAGGTGAGTGACATGGGAACACTGTACTTTCTGCATGATTTTTCTGAAAACCTACAACAGCTCTAATTTTAAAAGTAAGGTACACTAGGTATAAATCAGAAAACTGCATTACAAAGTCAGGTTGATACACTCCCACTCCAGAAGGGGAGTAAATGAGGAAAAAGAGGGGCATTTCTATTTTGTCCTTTTTCCAAAAATGTGGGGGAGCAGCAGGGGCCTGAGACTAGACAGGGCTTGCCCAGGGCCTCTGACTTTGGCAGAAATGACCACCATAACACGGGAGTTAAGTGCACAGGCTTTGGAAACAGACTGCCTGAGTTCAAAATTCCATCTTTACCTCTTGCTGGCTGTGTGACCCTGGGCAAGATACATAATCTGGGTTTTCTCATCACTAAATGGACATGATAATAGTACCCACTTTGTGGGTTATTGTGAGATCTTCCATAAAAAGGACCCTGGAGACAGGCCCAATATGCCCTAACTACCCACTATTTGTCAGCTGTGGTTAAAGCCACATAAGTCCTCTCTCCCTGCAAACTAATGTTCTGCCTGTGGATACAGGCACTTTGTTGGGGCTTTTGGGCAGCCTCATTTGAGCCTCTGTTTCTGCGAATCTCTCAGGCACTGCAGTCTGCCCATACTCAGGAGAAAGAAGAGACATCACAGGCCCCCAGGTTGTGGGCCTTGGCCACTGGCCCCTTGGGAACCAGGTGGCACTGATGGGGTTTCTGAGTTAAAGGCATGAAAGAAGCAACAGCACACTGGCCCCTCCCCAGAGAGTCAACGGCTGAACCCACACCAGAGAAAGGGAGTGTGCCGGCTTGAATTTGTGGACCCCAGAAAAGCCACGTCCTTTAATCCTCATTCAATATTGCTGGGTGGGAGCTTTTTGATTATCCATGGAGATGTGGCCCATCCAATTGTGGGTGCTAACTTTTGATTAGATGGTTTTCATGGAGATGTGTCTCTACCCATTCAAGGTGGGGTTGCTTATGGAGCCCTTTAAGAGGGAAGCATTTTGGAAACAGCCACAGAATCGCGCAGCCAGAGACCTTTAGAGATAAAGGAGTAAAACACCCCCAGGAGAGCTTCATGAAACAAGAAGCCAGAAGAGAAAGCTAGCAGAGGCCACCATGTTTGCCATGTGCCTTTCCAGTTGAGAGAGAAACCCTGAACATCACTGGCCTTCTTGAACCAAGGTATTTTTCCCCAGATTCCTTAGATTGGACATTTCTATAGACCTGCTTTCATTTGGACATTTTCACGGCCTTAGAACATGTAAACTTACAACTTAATAAACTCCCCCTTCTAAAAGCCGTTCTGTTTCTGGTCTATCCCATTCCGGCAGCTAGCTAACTAGAACAGGGAATGAGGAGCAGGGGCAGTCACCCCGGGGCACCAATCCCAAGGCCTCTCATAGCTTCAGCCTCCCCATCTGTAGAGCAGATGTCTTCCCCACTCCCCTGGCCCAGAACCATGAATCATGAAAAGACCTTATACACAGCTCAGTCCTCCTAGAGGAGAGGTATGCCATCACTGTGTAGCTCCAGTCCTGGGATGGGGGTGGCAAAAATAGAAAAGCAGAGAAGAAAGCACCTGACCAAGCAACCATGCTTGGTATTTTCCAGATTTCAGCATCTTTTATTTTTAGAGGTATGTGTTCCAATTCGGTTGAGGTATCTTCAGGTTCCTTGTATCCTGTTTAATTTAGGATTTTTTTTTCTTTTTTGGTGGTGGGGTAGGAGTTAAATACAGCTTTTCCCAGCCACCTCTGGATTCTAAGCCCTAAATTTAGCTCCAAAGAAACCTGTCTGCCCTACTTCATGATTCCAACCCTCAGAGAAAAATCATTACCTGCTTCTGAAAATCAGCGAGCCCTGACAATGGAATGCCCAGCGCCCAATCGCAGGCACTGGGATGCAGTGCTAGAGCTGCTGTCAGCTGACTGGGGACAAAGGAAAGGAGGTGGACAAATGGCCTTACTTTGTGGCCTAAATCTTGATGACCATTTCCCTGGAGAGCCACATGTACAACAGGTCAGAACGCCAGGGCATAGCCACATGTGCCTCATTCTAGCAGCCCTGGAGTCTGGCAGCAGGTGCCCATAGGCATGGGACAGTCTGGACTCAGATCTGCAGCTACACCGCATTCTGACAGAAGAAATAACTTGCCTCTCCCTCCAACCCAGGCCCCAGCCTCCTCTCCTTGCTTTCTTCTTGAGCTGTACCCAAGACCCTGGAAATGGCCTTTCCCTTGTATCCTAGGATGTCAGCAAGCTGTTGGTACTGACAGAGCGGCTCAGGAATAACAACAACAAAGGGCTACAGCCAGAACATTAGTTAAGAGAGTTCCATTCCTGGTAAAACTCCCAGCAAAAAAACATGAGGGCTGGAAGGACAAGGCCTGCCTGTTCCTTAAAATTGGAGGTCCTAAAAAAGGAGGGCCCATCCAGGCATGCTGTCTCTCACAGGGCACCAGGCTACATAGCAGAGCAATCATCATCAGACAAACAGGGAGGACCAGGGGTCTCTAAACTGGGGCTCACTCAATCCTGGAGTGCTCAAGATGACCCACTGCAGTTCAGGAAGAAAACACTAGACCATTCGTTCATGTTTATTTTGGATTATCCTTTTTAAATACGTTATGTCTTATAGGTACATTAGTACAGCAGTTTGTGTACATGATTCACAAATAAGTATACATATATTGGGGTGTATACTTATTTTTTAATGGGATATACATGATAAAAAATACTTGAAGACCCTGATCTCAGATGAATCCCGCATTTGTTGCTGTTTTCTGTCCTGATTTTTATGCATTGCACTAACAATGATAACAACAACTGGGGGAGATAAACCTATAAAACTCACTACCTTAACCCCACAGTGCCTGGCACTTCTCTAGTACCAAAGCACCTTTAGGGCGCCCCCACTCCTGGGGAAAGTGGGAAACGCTGTCTGTAGAGACAAGCAGGGGGGAAGGGAGAATGGGCCATGTTCTTTCTCCCTGAGGCATCCACTCCATTCCAGCTCAAAGCCCAGAAAAGGGAGGTTTGTAGCCTAGAGGTAAGAATTCATCAGGAATACCCATGCCTGAATAGAGGCATCACCAATAACTTCTTTGGCAAGTTAGTTTACCGCCCTTGATCTCAATTTTCTAATCTGCAAAATGGCACCAATAACAATACCAGCACCTACTTCATGGAGTGGGAGTAAATGAGATGGTCCACGTGGAAGCACTTAGCACAATGCCTGCCTGGCATAGAGTAGCTCTTTTAATAAAACAGGTGAGAAGCATGAGAAAGAAAACCCTGTATGGAGTCAGAGAGGGTGGGGTCAGACTCAGGACCAGAGGCACGCACGTGTATACGTGTATACGTGTGTGTGTGTGTGTGTGTGTGTGTGTGTATGGAGTCAGAGAGGGTGGGGTCAGACTCAGGACCAGAGGCATGCACGTGTGTGTGTGTGTGTGTGTTTTCTCGCTGCACAGTTCTAAGTAACCATCCCATGCATTCTCCAAACATTCGCACGCACGTGTGTGTGTGTGTGTGTGTGTTCTCGCACAGTTCTAAGTAACCATCCCATGCATTCTCCAAACATCCACTGAACAACCACAAGTGCCTGGCACCTTGAAGGACATCAGTTTCCAGGCAGAAAGTCCCCCCTTGAGGAGCTCATTTCCAGAGCCATATTATGAATCATAAGCTAGCCAGGGCACCAAGACAGTCAAGAGGGTAAGGCATAGGGACACCTGGAGTCACTAATCAGAGGGCAAAAGTGAAAACGGGAGCTAAAACTAGAGAGGGCCTGACTGAGATCCAGGGCCTCTAACAAAAGGTACTGATCCCTCACGGTAACACACACCGCCAGAATCCAAGAGGAGCTTTTGTTTCAGTTTCCCTAAATTTTCCATTCAGAGACACATTGTTTTTAAACCTCTTCTCTTTCCGAAAGGAAACTGCACAAGGGCTTTGTCATCTCAGATACCGGACAGTAACGCCACTCCCTGCTTTTATTCCTTCAGTCAGCCCCATCCTTGCTCTGGCCAAGTGTTTATTGCTCGTATATGCCTGCAGCATCTACCTGCGCCCGAGTCTGCGCTCCCTTTATTACTGCGCTATCCCACCCACAAAGAGCTGCCCCAGCATTGTGCCTTCACAAAGTAGTGAAAAATAGCTCCTACTTCACCTATAAATGGGCTGTGCAATAAATTATTTTCAGGGACAGGGTACCAAGCATCAGGCTTCCCGGAAAGGCCACCAACAATACAGACCACAACGAAAACCTTCCTGGTCAGCATAAAATCGCTTAGTCCAACAGAAATACTGAAATCGTTTTAGGATGCACATGCTCTCGATGTCCTATTTTTTAAATTCCCTACCTTGTTTATTAAACTGGCTGTTAAACTTCAGCTCAACAACTCACCAGGTACATTATTAACAGGCAAACACTTTCGTGACTTTGCTAGTTAAAGTTTAGAAGAGAGTATGCCCATTAAAATGTAATTTCCCCAGCAACCCCCAGAACAACCCAGGGAGCATTCTCTTAGGGCAAACCTCAACTTGGTGGCGCCCCCCACCCCCACCCCAAGCAGTGAGCTGCCCCTTCCCCAAGCAGTGAGCAGCCACCCTTACCTATCACCCAGCCCCACTCCACTGCCCCAAACAGTGAACTGCCCTTTAGCTCCTAAAGCATGAGCACAAGTTACCTCTTGCCAGGCAGTCCTGGGCCTCACTGTCAACCTGAATCAGGACACAGCAGCCCACCAACTTTCACCTCTGCTTCACCTCCCTCCATTAGCCGTTCTTCTCCAATACAAAGGTGCTTTGTAAACTTGGTTCCTTTGGTGTGACGCACCTGGAGCCCAGAATGAGCCCCAGACAAGCACCTGTTTTATGTCCTCCAGGTATCAGAGTGATTCAGGCACCCTCATTAGTTACACAGACTTGCTAGTCTACTGCCCCAACCTTGGCCCTTGTCAACTAACCTAAGCCTTGGACTCTAGACCCTTCTTTGGAGCTACTGCCAAGAAAAAAAGGGCCCTTCCAGGGATGAGGAAGAGGAAGTCATTCCTTGCCTATCTTCCCTGCAACCTCCCTTGGAGTAGAATGGTAGGTCAGAGCATAGGAAGAGGAAAGACGGGATGCAGAGAGGGAGAGGAAGGGTATGAGGAGAGATAAAAAATGAGAGAAAGCGAGAGAGAAAGAACAAGTGCAGTCAGCCTAAGCTAAAACCAAAAGTTGAACCAGGATCTGGTGCAGTCAGCCAGAAGAGCTACGGGCTCTACCCACAAGAAGTCATGGTATGTCACGGGGAGGGGGGAGGGGCAGGCTACAAAGGCCTTGAAGTAAGGAGGCCTCACACACCCCTAATGCTCATCAGCAGAGGGACCATCCTTCTCCCAAACAACTGTAAGGGAACCTGCTCCTAATCTGCACACAAACACACACAAGGAACACAGGAGGCTTCCACAGACCCACTGGCCATGCCGAAAAGGCTGCTTTCTAATCCCACTTTGTCCAACTCATAAGTGAGGCGGTACCTAGATTGGGCCTGCTCTCGGCCATTGTCTGTGGACTTAGAGCATTCCAAGGCAGGGCTCCCTCCCCACACTGTCCACTATTCTCCAGGGGTCCTCCAGATGCTGCAGTCCAGATGTATGCAACATAACTGCCAGAACGGCTGCATGCCCACCCACCCCCTCTGAAGGGCTGTTTTGTGTTTCTTGCTTGCAAAGGAAGAAAACTGTTTTTGCAGCTGACCAAAACAGTTTGCGGTCTTCAATAGAGTAATGAAGGCCAAAAGCCACCCTGGCACACCCATGTCCACCTTCACTACTTAATAACACCTGCATTCAGAGGCTGGCACCATCTGCCTACAACAAAACAAGGCTCACAGGGACTTCCAGTCCCCTGCCTGCCACCCTACACCGCTGCAGATTTTTCAGGAACCTGCTAGTGCTTGACAGTCTCCAGAAATGGACCTTCTAGATTCTCTCTACTATGCCTCCCATACCCACCTCTGCCAAGCAATTTGTAATGTCTAACCTGGATCCTTCCTAGTTCAAGTTAAGTCCATTTGAGGCCTCAATAGAAAAGCAGACTGCTGGTTGCCTTTCCTGGTGACCTCTGACATACCATCAACCCAGAAGGCTGAACTCATGAGATAGGCAAAATAAATTGTAAGGGGTTTTAGGTAGGGTGGAGGTGCAGGAGAAGATTCTAACTCTTCTGATGCATCTGATTGCTTGGAGCTGTCTCACCCTGTCTTCTTTCCTCTCTCCTCCCCATCCCTTCTCTTGCTAAATGTCACTCACAACCCATTACCTGACTTCAGAGTGCACCAAGTTGGGAGGGAGAATCAGTGAACCAGATGACAGAATTGGGGCTAAAATGTCTCCAGATATTTTAATGCTTTGGTTTTTTTTCTTTTCTTTTTTTTTTTTTTACATGGGCAGACACCGGGAATCAAACCTGGGTCTCCAGCAGGGCAGGTGAGAACTCTGCCACTGAGCCACCATTGCCTGCCCTCAAGATATTTTAGACACAATAAAATGTTGTATGAAATCTAACAGGGATAAGCTTAAAGACCTAAATTTGAGTCCAAAACCTCCCAGCAAAATCAGTACAGGAGGGACAGACAAGGCTAAGCAGCAGCACCTAATGTGATATGATTATGTGACATTTAGTTTTAGGTTACATTAATAGAAGTATAATATTGAGAAAAAGAGACGATGGTCCCACTCTCTTCTGAGCTGGCAAAACACCACCTGGCACCAAGGGTTCAAGTCTACATATTACAACAGAAAGTACATACACTGCTTACATGCGTCCCTTCAATTAAGAAGGTCATGTCTCCCCCATACTGTCATGCTGCAACTGTCAGCCACCATGCCTGACCTCCAGGAGAGGGCTCATGAAGCTGATTCAGGAGAGTGAGCATCTGTCTTCCTTGACAAGGGGTTTGGCAGAATTGAAAGTTGGAGAGACAGCAGGACAAGAGCTCTGCTCTTGGAGTTCCCAGTTACTTGAACCAACATATTTCCTTTTCTATTTAGCTAGTTTGAATTGAGGTTTTTGTCATTTCTGAAGAGTTGATTAATATACTTTAAATGAATCATTGATAGTGAACTGTGCCCAGAGTGGTGTCAAAATACAGTGAGTAAACTAAAGACCATGCTTCATGGGAGAACAAGGATGATTTAAGTCAGAAAAGTGAACACTTAGAGCCACAAGGGAGGCTCTTCAAATACTTAAAGGGAGAAAACTTGTTCTATATGGGGACAGAGGTCAGTTGTAAGGCATCTAGTTGGGGGTAGCAAAAAGAGGAATATCTGGGAGGTCTGAATAACATAACAATACCAATGAATCTAAATCAATATCCTTCTACGTTCCCTCAGGCTCACTGGATTAAAGCAATTCCCTTTCTCATCCCAAAGTAGTTTCTAATTGTATTAGTTTGTTAAATCGTTGGAATGCAATATATCAGAAATGGAACGGCTTTTAAAATGGGAATTTAATAAGTTATAAGTTTACAGTTCAAAGGCCATAAATATATCCAAACTAAGGCATCTAAAGAAAGATTCCTTGGCTCAAGGAAGGCTGATCTGGGAATGTATGTGGCTGGCATATGCTGGTCCTTGTTCCTGGATCATTGCTTCCAGCTTCTGATGCCAGCGGTTTCCTATCTAAGCATCTGTGAGCTTCCACTTAGTTCCTCTGGGGCACAACTCTGGGTTCTGGCTTGCTTAGCATCTCATGAGAAGGCACACGGTGACATTTGCTGGGTTCTGCTCATGTCTAGGCCTCTATTCTCTCTGTCTCTCCAAGCATCTCCAAACATCTGTGTCTCTGTTAGCTTTGAAGCAACTGTTGTCCAAGAGTCTGCATCTGAGGTTTCTCCAAAATGTTTCCCCTTTTAAAGGACTCTAGTAAACTAATCAAGATCCACTTTGAATGAGTGGAGTCACATTTCCATCTAATCAAAAGGTCACACTCACAATTGGGCATGTCACATCTCTGTGGAGACAATCTAATCAAAAGTTTCCACACTGCAATATTGGATCAGGATTAAAAGAAACAACTGCCCCCACAAATTGGATTAGGAAAAAGACCTGGCTTTTCTGGGGTACACAACACTTTCAAACTAACACACTAGTGTTGAGAAAACTGCAACTTTTATAATTCTCAGCTGCCATCTGTACAATGGTAATATTTTCCCTTCCCCACCAACTTCATGGTATTAGGTTAAGGATCAAAAGAAAAGATGTACATGGAGAGTGTATTATCAGATGCTGATATTTTGGAACCCATGAATAAACTGTCTAAGAAACTATCTTGAAGAAACAACTAAAGATGTCTGTTCTAGTTTGCTAGCTGCTGGAATGCAATATACCAGAAACAGAATGGCTTTTAAAAAGGGGAATTTAATCAGTTGCTAGTTTACAGTTCCAATGCCGAGAAAATGTACCAATTAAAACAAGTCTATAGAAATGTCCAATCTAAGGCATCCAGGGACAGACACCTTGGTTCAAGAAGGCCGATGAAGTTCAGGGTTTCTCTCTCAAGTGAGTTCACAAACTGTGAACACAGTCACAGTTTCTCTCATCTGGAAAGGCACATGGTGAACACGGTCAGGGTTCCTCTCTCATCTGGAAGGGCACATGGCGAACACTGTATCATCTGCTAACTTCTCCTGGCTTCCAGTTTCATGAAGCCCCCTGGGAGGCGTTTTCTTTCTTCATCTCCAAAGGTTGCTGGGTGGAGGACTCTGCTCATGACTATGTCATTCTGCTCTGCTCTCTCTGAATCTCTCATTCTCCAATATGTTTCCTCTTTTATAGAACTCCGGTAAACCAATCAAGACTCACCTAAATGGGTGGAAAGACATCTCCCCTAATCCAGTTTAACAACCACTCTTGATTTGGTTACATCTCCAGGGAGATGATCTAATTACATACAGTATTGAATAGGGATTATTCTGCCTTTATGAAATGAGATTTTGATTAAAACATGGCTTTTCAAGGGGATGGCTTTTCAAGGGTACACACATCCTTTCAAACCAGTACAATGTTCATAAAGACAATTTTTATAACAGCATCATTCATAATAATGAAAAATTTGAAAACAACCTAATATCCAAAAATTGAGAATCAGTCATAGTAACAAGATACTGCACAGCAATTGGAAATCATGTTGTAGAAGAATGGTTAATATCCTATGGGGGAATATCTACAACACGTTAGTGTAGAAACCAAGAATCAAAACCACACGCATGTTTTCCAATCTGGTCTAGGCAGGATGGCTTCTGCAAAGGGTGGCAAGAAGGGCCATTCTGCCATCGACGAGGTGGTGACCAGGGAGTACACCATCAACATTCACAGTCATTCATGGAATGGGCTTCAAGAAACATGCCCCTCAGGCACCTAAAGAGATCCAGAAATTCGCCATGAAGGAGATGGGAACACTAGATGTGCACATTGACACGAGGCTCAATAAGGCTGTCTGGGCCAAAGAAATAAGCAATGTCCCATATTGTATTCATGTATGCTTGTCCAGAAAATGTAATAAGGATGAAGACTCCCCAAACAAGCTCTATACATTGGTTGCCTATGTACCAGTCACCACTTTCAAAAACCTACAGACAGTCAATGTGGATGAAAACTAACAGCTGATTATCAAATAAAATGATGAAATAACTGCCAAAAAAACCACATATGTACATAGCAGCATTATTCACAGTAGACAAAAGGTGGAAACAACTCAAGTGTCTATCGATAGATGAATGGATAAACAAAACATAGTACATACATACAATGGAATATTATTTAGCTGTAAAAGGATGCTCTGAAACACACTACAATATGAGTGAACCTTGAAAACATTATGCTAAGTGGAATAAGCCAGACACAAAAGGAAAAATATTGTATGATTCTACTTACATGAAATATGTAGAATTAGTGAATTCATAGAGTCAGGAAGTAAATTAGCAGTTATCAGGGTCTGGGGGGCAGAGGTAATGAGTAATGCCAATGCTTAATGGATACAGAGTTTCTGTTTGGGGTGATGAAAAAGTTTTGGTAATGGATGGTATTGATGGTAGTATACAACATTGCAAATGTAATTAATGCCAATGAATTGCACACTTAAAAATGGTAAAAATGGCATGTTTTGTGTTTTTACAAAAATAGATACACAGATACAGATATATATATCATGGTACCATAATAAAAAAATATGACTTCTTAACACAAAAAAACAAAACAATAAAAACAAATGCATAGCAGCTTTTTGCAGAAATGGAAAAGCCAATCATCAAATTCACATGGATTTGTAAGAGTCGCAAATTGCAATTTTGCATTCCTGTCAACAACACACGAGGGTTCCAATTTCTTTACATTCTTGACAACACATTATTTTCCATTTAAAAAAATAACAAGAGCCGTCCTGCTGAGTATGCAGTGGATCTCATTGTGGCTTTGATTTGCATTTCTTAAAGGACTAATGATGTTGAGAATCTTTTCATGTGCTCATTGTCAATTTGTATTTGTCTTATTTTGAATAATGTCTATTTAAGTTCTTTTGCTTATTTTTAAATTGGATTGTTTCTCTTTTTGTTGTTGAATTATGGGAGTTCTTTATATATTCTGGATATTAAACCCTTAACAGATAAACAATTTGCAAATATTTTCTTCTATTCTGTAGGTTGTCTTTTCACTTTCTGGATAATGACTTTTGATGCACATAAGCTCTTAATTTTAATGAAATGCTATTTATCTGATAGATGCAACAACATGGATCTTGAAGACATCATATTGAGTGAAATAAGCCAGGCCCAAAAGGACTTGTATATTATATAATTATATAATCTCACTTTAATGAAATATTAGAATAAGGAAACTCTATTCTTTGTACTCAAAGCTACAGTAACCCAAACAGTGTAGAAGAAGACTAAGAACAGACAAAGATAGAATTGAGAGTCCAGAAATAAACCCTCACATCTATGGCCAAGTGATTTTTGAAGAAAGTGCCAAGTTCATTCAACAGGGGAAGAATCATACCTTCAACAAATGGTGCTGGGAAAACTGAATGCCCATATGCAGAAAAAAAAAGAGAAGATGGATATCTACCTTATACCATATATAGGAATTAACTCAAAATGGATTAAAGACATAAATATAAGAGGTAAAACATGAAATTCTTGGGAGAAAATGGAAAAATCTTCATGTCCCTTTAATTTAGCATTGCATTTTTAGATACAACACCAAAAGCACAAGCAACAAAAGGAAAAGCTCTAAGGCTTTTTCCAAAATGATTCCCTCTTAAAGGACTCCTGTAAGTCTCCACCTTGAATGGAGACTTATCTCCATGGAAACCACCTAATCAAAAAGCCTCACCCAAAAGTGGGAGGGTCACATCTCCAGGCAAATAACTTAAAAGATCCCACCCAACAATATTGAATGAGGATAAAGAACATGGATTTTCTTGAGTATGCAACAGTTTCAAACCAGCACAGTGGTTGTCTTGGGGAAGAGGCTTTTTGAAAGGGAGATGAGAGAATTTTCTGAAGTAATAGAAATGTTCTGTATACACAATTATATACAATTGTGTACAATTGTCACACAACTGGATTCAATTGTCAAAACCCATCTAACTGAACACACGATCTGTGCTTTTGTTATTATTTCATTATATCCCAAATAAATACATACTGTGATAGTCAGTATGTGTCAACTTGGCTTGGTTACGATGTCTAGTTGTTTATTCAAGTAAGCACCCACCTACTTGTTACTGGGAGGGTGTTTTATAGATAGACAAATTATTATTCAGTTGATTGCATCTACAGTCAAAGGAGAATGACCTCAGCATTGAGGGGATTTTCCTCATTCAATCATTTAGGGGTCTTAAAGGGAGAACTGAGGATTTCAGAAGTCAGAAAGAAATTCTGCCTCTGTTCAGGCCAGCCTGCTTCTCCTGGTGTATTCAACTCACCTTTACTAGAGTTTCTGACTGCAGCCTGCCCTGTGGAAATCAGACTGGCCAATCCCCATGGTTTCATAAGCCAATCCCCATTACATAAATCTAAACAAATTTTTAAATATGGTATATACATATAATGGAAAATTACATTATTCGGTCATAAAAGGGAATGAAGTTCTGATACATGCTACAACATGCACGAGTCTTGAAAGCATTATGCCAAGTAAAATAAGTCATTAAAAAAATAATGTATTATTCCATTTATATGAAATAGGCAGAATAGGTATATTCATAGAGACATAAAGTAGATCAGAGGTTTCCAGGGTCTGGAGGAATGGGAGAATGGGGAGTTAGCGCTTAATAGGTAGAGTTTCTGTTTGGAGTGATGAAAAAAAGCTTTAGCAATTGATGGTGGTGAAGGTAATACAATACCACGAATGTAATTACTATTACTGGATTTACACTAATCAGTTAAAATGGGAAATTATATGAGATATATATATATATATACCACAATAAGTGTTTAAAAATCTCAAATGTACAATAGGATTCCAACTTTATAAAATATATCATATATTTTGAATTAAAAAAGACCAGGAAGAAACATATAAAAAATGTTAATAGTGATTATCCATGAAGGATTATAAATATTTTTCTTTATTTGGGCTTTTCTGTATTCTCCTAATTATACAATAAATATTTATTCTTTTTTCAAAATCAGAAAAAAAGTTAAACATGCTTTAAAGTGCTTTATCAATTGTAAAGAGCTATGCAAACAAAGAAATGTGGTTATCACCAGTCTTTTCTGCTCTTGACATAGCAATCAGCCCTTGATTACAGAATGTCTTTTTTTTTAATAGACAGAAAGAGATGAATACAGTGAGGAAATACTGGGTTCTTAAGTAAAACGACCAAGAACAAAAATTCTGCATGATCTTTCATTGTGATCTCAACATAAAATGAGGAAAGAGATAACATTGTTTTATATGGGTTTAAACACTCATTGGACTCCTCCTATATGCCAAACCAGCTTCATAATTTTCTTTTTTCTACTAAGGTACAGGGAACTTTTTTCCATGTCATTAGTTAATATCTTACAGCACCTTCTTAAATAGATGCACAGTAAGCCACAGTATGAAGGTACCCTGATTATTTTAATCAATGAATGTAAGGCATCTTTGGTTTGGTTTGTTTTCTGATGGAAATATTTAATCTCCTCAGTAACACTTTGCGTTTCCTTATGAGCTCCAAGCGCCAGATTATAGGATGCACTCAATAAATGGTATCTAATACTGTTAGTATTGCTACTCAGTCCGGTTTCCAGAGAGATATCCAACCTTAGTAGAGTAGTTCAGAGTAGTTTAGGCTTTTGAAATTTTTTCTGAAATCTAGTAGATGTCAGAGCTGGAGATAGAGATTTGAAGCATCATCAGTATAAAAATACAGTTATACTGGAGACCCGAGTTCGATTCCCGGTGCCTGTTCATGTTAAAAAAAAAAAAAAAAGTGCAGTAACAGATGTAGTTTGAAATCTTGCCTCTTCCGTTTTAAACACCATCAGAATGGACATTGGTGCAATCAAATTTCATGTGCCATCACTCAGCAGCTGGATTTTCATAAATGCCTGCAAAAGCTAGTATCTTGGGAACATAAAATGATGCGACCACTGTGGAGAAGAGTATGGTTTCTCAAGAAGTTAAACACAGAATTACCACAGGATCCAGCAATTCTATTCCCAGCTATATATCCCTCCCCCACAAAAACCAAACAAACCCAAAATAGGGAAACAGATGCTTGTACACAAATGTTCATAGCAGCATTATTCACACTAGCCAAAAGCTAGAAAGAACCTGTGTTCATCAACAGATCAATGGATAAACAAAACATGTTACACACAATGGAATATTATTCAGCCATAAGAAGGAATGAAGTTCTGAGTCATGCTACAATGTAGATGAACCTTGAAAATATGATGCTGAGTGAGGTAAGTAAGGCATATAAGGACAAATAGTGTACGATTTCTCTTGTATGAAGTATCCAGAAACAGCAAATTCATAGAGACAGAAAGTAAACCAGAAGTTATCAGAGTGTAGGGGGAGGGTAGAAGGGTAAGATGCTACTTAATAGGTATAAAATGTCTGCAAATTTTGGAAATTTTTAAATAAAATTAATTTTAAAAAGAAGATGCTTTCTAAGTTAGGAAAAAAGCCCAAACAAACAAGAAACTTTCTGGCCATAACTATCCACGTTGCCATAAGAAAATAAGGTGTTCCCCAAACAGGTTAACCCCCTCCAGGGAATCACAGACCTAGATGACTTTGTGAAAGAACATGGACTGGTAGTCAAAACAGAGAGTTTTGACTATATCTCTCTCCTTCTGTGAATCAAAGCCTCATCCTCATAGAGCCTCTGTTTCCCCAGTTATAAATAGGAATAAAACTGTCTAGCCTACCTGCCCATATCTAAAAGCACTTAGCATAAACTTGCATTTTTTTTTTTAACTTTTATCGATACAACGTACAAGCAAATACATTCTTAACATACAAACATGCCATACATGGTGTACAATCAACGGCTCACAATATCACCACATGGTTGCGTATTCATCACCATGATCATTTTTTAGAACATTTACATCAATCCAGAAAAAGAAATTTAAAAAAAAGACAAAACTCATATATATCATACTCCTTACCCCTCCCTCTTATTGACCACTAGTATTTCCATCTATTCAATATATACATATTTTTAATGTTAACATTTGTTCCCCGTTATTTAACATGTATTTATTTTATACATAAAATATCAACAACAAAGATACATGAATTTGTTTAATACATAAAATATCAACATAGCTATCAATAACAAAGATACGTGAACTTTTTTTTTTGGGTGCATGGTCCAGAAATCAAACCTGGGTCTCCTGCATGAAAGGCAGGCATTCTAACTACTCTACTACCTGTGCACCCTAAAGATTTTTTTTTTTTTTTTTTTTTGCATGGGCAGGCACCAGGAATCGAACCCCGGTCTCTAGCATGGCAGGTGAAAATCTGCCTGCTGAGCCACCGTAGCCCGCCCAATACACAATTTTAAAAACAACCAAAAAAAACAAAAAACTTATCCATCATTGATTAGGAAAAGCAAGATACAACTGCATAATGAAGTATTATGACACCATTAAATTGATGATGTATATGTTAAAAACTGTGATGATTAGGTTCATGTGTCTTGGCTAGGTGCTGGTACCCAGTTGTTTGATCAAGTAAGCACTGGCCTAATCCTTACTTTGAGGACATTTTGTGGACTTAAATCATCAGTCAGCTGATTGCATCTATGGCTGATTAAGTGGAGTGTCTTCCAGAATGAGAAACATTTCATCCAATCAGTTGAAGTCTTTTAAGGGAGAGGTGAGGACTTTAGCAGCTAGAAGTGAGAACTTTCATCCCTGCTTCAGCCAGCCAACCTCTTCTGGAGAATTCTTCGAAGACCTTCATCAGAGTGCCAGCTTGCAGCCTGTCCTACGGAATCTGGGCTCATGCATCCTCACTGTTGCATGAGACACTTTTATAAAATCTCATACTATTTATACATATCTCCTATTGGTTATGTCTCCCTAGAGAACCAGTACTAATATGATAACACAGAAAATTTTTCCAATATATAATGAAAAAATGCAAGAAGGTTTATATTATTCCATTTTTGTTAAAACACACATACACACATATATAGAGAAACACTGATATATAAAATATTAACAGTGATTGTCACTGGGCGATGGGATTACAAGGAATTTTTATTATATTTTTAGTTTGCTTGTCTGTACTAAGTTTACAGGAAGATGGATAACTTTAGAATACAAAAAGTAATTTTTTTAAATCCCTGGTGTGCAGCTCCAATTTTGCCAGCTTTATTTTAAAGCTTACAGCCTAAATCACGTCCTCCTCTTGCCTAGGAAAGCATTCTGTCTGCCTCTTTTCTAGGCCCTGTTCCATTCAGAGGCTCAGCATGGCTGTAGGTGGGCCAACCCTTGCCCAGGGCATAGGGCAGCTGCCCACGCCTCCTTCAGTGCCTGAGGCTGCAGCTAAACCAGGAGCTGTCTGACCAGATCTACAAGGCTCACAGGAGAGCCTCTCTACTGTCTCAGGGTATGTGACCTTCTGAACTGACTGACACCGTGGCCCCCATCACGGGGCTTCAGTGCAAAGCACTGGGAATGAGCCCCAGAACCGTGGGTAACTGGTGAAGATTCTCATCCCAGTCAAAAGCTCTTTGAACTCAAGGTTTGGGGGCTTCTCTGGCCCACAGAGGAAGGGAGGGAACACCTCTGTGGCTTGCCCTGTTTGAAACATTTTCCTTGTTCCATTTCTAATCTTCCACCCTATATTCCTTTCTCCACCAGCCCTTTCTCCTACCCCAGGGCAGAAGCCAGGCTGGGAAAACTGGCTCAGCTATGGAGAAGAGCCAGCACAGTATGGGGAAAGAGTGGCAAGAAGCCGAGAGATGAACAGGAATGTTGTATGTAGCTTGAGGGATTATTTCCCCATTTCTGTGTGGCCCTGCTTCACTCACCTTTAAATTAAAGAGGCTGCACTAATCAGATTGTGTCCAATATCCCCACGGCTCTTAAACAAGCTCTGTCTGGGAATTTCCTCGACAAGAGCTTATCTTTGTAGTGAGAAGAAGCAAGGCTTTCACTCTGGTGAAACAACCAGGCTATGGGAGCAAATTATTTTCTTAGAGCAGCTAAGACATTTTTCCTCTCCCTCATGCGTCCTTTTATGACATTTATTTTCAAAGCCAGAGCCAAAGTGGGGATTGGGTCTATGGTAAGCTCTCAACTAACAACTGTTGAATGAATGTGTGCCTACATGCCAACCGTTCTTTAGGGCACGCAATCAGCAGTATGTGTTACCCTCCAGGACACACGGCGCACACAGTCAACCGCTTCTTTCTACTGTCATGACCATCCCATCATTCAAGTCAAAGAAGATGTGAGATACCCCCAGCTTACCTCAGCAGGGGCAGCCCTCCTTCTCCCACCACCAATCTTGCAGGTGGGTAAATCTAGAGAGGTGGGACAACAACGGTTCTCTCCCTTCAAAACTCCACATTTATACCCTGGCCAGATTAGAGATACTAGAACTGCCCACTAACATATGTCAATTCTCTGTTCAAATGCTTTTGATGGCTCCCCATCGCCCAATGGGGCCACACCAACTCCTTCCTTGGATCGTGGCCCAATCCCTGCTCCGGGGTCACTGGCTGCTAGACCAAAGCAATGGGCTCTGAGGGCAGACAAAACTGCGGTTAAAGCCAGGAGCCACCAATTCCTAGCTGGGCAATCTAAGGCGAGGTATTTAACCTCTCAGAGCCTTGGCATCCTTGCCTGTAAATGGAGGTAGAGCACTTCCTACATCTTCAGGCAGCTGTGAGGACGAAGCCAGAGGACAGAAGGTGCCCAGCACTTAGTCAATAAAGCAAAGTTTTCTCTTCATCTCTTTGCCATCTCAACAAAAACAGGCTGGCTCAGATATGATGTATGAAAACCGGTTGGACAGCAGGCACACCTCATCTCCCCTCACCTTGAATTGGCTGCCTGAATCCTCCCTAAGGCAAAGAAGACAAAGCCTGAATTTACACCTGCATCCCTAAACAGGGAGCTCTCCGGAAGAAGTCTTACTTAGCACAACTTCAGTTTAAAAGCTTCTCTACAGGCGAGACAAAGTGTATCCGCTTGTAGGAGGAAGGGAGAATCAGCCTACAGCTTAATATCAATTAATGCTGATCACAAGGCCTTTGTTCATGTCCCTCAACTAAATTTTGCAGTAATTAGAGGCCGCCTACTCCTACTGTTTGAAGGAAACAAGGGAGGCAAGAACAAGGCATGGTCCTTGTTCACAGAGACCTAGAGGCAAATAGTTAATGAGTAACAAGATGGAAAGTCACACACAGAGAAGTAGCAGGGCCTGAGCCCACCCAACCTTGATGGACTTTAGAATAGAGGAGAAACATGGCAAAGGGACAGCAAGCTAGATGCTGCACCTAGGGGCTTTCATTGTTTCATTTCACATATGTATATATCATTTGATATATGCCTCTGTCTTTCAATGTTTAGAAAAACAGATTGGCAGCATCCTTTTTTTTTGGCATGGGCAGGCTTCTGGAATCAAACCCGGGTCTCTGGCACAGCAGGCAAGAATTCTGCCACTGAGGCCTCTCTCAGCCAACATGACGAGCAAACTCACTGTTCACCCCTCTCTA
>PVIY010017651.1:0-49040 GCA_004026745.1 Myrmecophaga tridactyla | reverse complement strand
CAGTCAACAAGAAGCTCCCCCAAAAGAAAACCAGGACCAGATGGCTTCACATGTGAATTATACCAACTATTCAAGATAGAATTAGTACCAATCCTGTTCAAACTCTTGAGAAAAAATTGAAGAGGAAGGAAAGCTACCTAACTCATTTGATGAAGCCAACATCACCCTAATACCAAAGCCAGACAAAGATACTGCAAGAAAAGAAAATTACAGACAAATCTCTTAATGAATATAGATGCAAAAATCCTCAATAAAGTACTTGCAAATAGAATCCAGCAGCACATTAAAAGAATTACACACCATGACCAAGTGGGATTTATTCCAGGCATGCAAGGTTGGTTCAACACAAGAAAATAAATTAATGCAATATCAAAAAGTCAAAGTGGAAAAACCACATGATCATCTCAATTCACACAGAAATCCAATATCTTTTCTTGATGAATGACTTTCAAAGGATAGGAATAGAAAGGAACTTCTTTCAAGATGATAAAGAGAATATATGAAAAGCCCACAGCTAACATCATCCTCAATGTGGAAAAACCTGAAAGCTTTCTGTCTAAGATCAGGAACAAGATAAGGATGCCCACTGTTACCATTGTTATTCAACATTGTGCTGGAAATTCTAGAGAGAAAATAGACAAGAAAAAGAAACAAAAGGCATTCAAATTGGAAAGCAAGAAGTAAAACTCTCACTGTTTGTGGATGACCTGATAATATATATTGGAAATCCTGGAATATCTATAGTAAAGCTACTAGAGCTAATATATGAGCACAGCAAAGTGGCAGGGTACAAGATCAATGCCCCAAAATCAGTATTGTTTCTATTCACCCTCGATGATAAATTTGTGGAGGAAATCAAGAAAAAAATTCCATTTACAATAGCAATCAAAAGAATAAAATATTTAGGAATAAATTTCACTAAGGATATAAAAGACCTATACACAGAAAACCACAAAAAATTGCTAAACTAAATCATGAAAGACTTAAATAAATGGAAGGGCATACAGTGTTCATCAGAAGCCTAAATATAGGTAAGAAGATTAAATGCAATACCAACTATAATCCAAATTACTTACTTTGAAGAAACAGAAAACTCAATAACCAAATTTATTTGGAAGGGCAGGGCACTCCAAATAGCTAAAAATATCTTGAGAGAGAAAAATGAAGTGGAAGGTCTCATACCATCTGACCTTAAAGCATATTATGAAGCTACAGTGGTCAAAACAGCATGTTACTGTCATAAAGATAGATACACTGACCAATGGAATTGAATTGAGTCTTCAGAAATAGGCCTCTCATCTATGGACATTTGATCATTGATAAGGCGGTAAAGCCAACCCACCTAGGACAGAGCACCCTCCTCCATACATGGTGTTTGGAAAACTGAATGTCTATATGAAAAAAAATGAAAGAGGATTCATATCTCACAGCTAATACAAAAATGAACTCAAAATGGATCAAAGACTTATAATTTAGGTTTAAGACCATAAAACTGTTAGAAGAAAATGTAGGGAAATATACTGTAAATTGTGTAATAGGAGATGGTTTCCTAGACCTTACAACCAAAGCCTGAGCATTGAAAAAAGAAATAGATAAATGGGATATCTTCAAAATTAAACACTTTTGTGAATCAAAGCACTTTATCAGGAAAGTAAAAACACATCTACACAAAGGGAGACAATATTTGGAACTCATATAACAGATAAGGATCCAGTAGTCAGAATATATAAAGAGATTCTTCAACTCAACAACAAAAAGACAAAAGTCCAACAAAAAATGGGCAAAAGACATGAACAGCCATTTTTCAGAAGAGGAAATACAAATGGCTAAAAAGGCATATGAAAAGATGCTCAACTTCCCTGGCTATTAGGCAAATGCAAATCAAAATCACAATGAGCTATCATCTCACACCCACTAGAATGGCCATAACAAAAAAATAAAAAACATAAAAAACCAGAAACGACAAGTGCTGGAGAGGATGTGGAGAGAGATGCACGCTTATTCACAGTTAGTGGGAATATAAAATGGTACAATCACTCTGGAATGCAGTTTGGTGGTCCCTCAGGGAACTAAGTATAGAATTGCCATACAATCCAGCAATCCCATTACTAGGTATATATTCAGAGTAAATGAAGTTAAGGACACAAACAGACACCTGCACACTGATATTTATAGCAGCATTAGTTATGATTGCCAAGAGATGGAAACAGCTCAAATGTCCATCAATGGATGAGTGGCTAAACAAGCTGTGGTATATAAATACGATGGAATACTACACAGCAGAAGGCAGAATAAAGTTATGAAGCATGTAACAATGTGGATGAATCTTGAGAACATTACGTTGAGTGAAATTAGCCAGAAGCAAAAGGCCGAATACTGTATGGCCTCACTAATGTGAACAAATCTTAATGAGTGAACTTTGAGAGTTAAAGTTAAGGATTCAGGTTACCAGGGGATAGAAAGAGGGTCGAGATTGGGCATTTGGCACTGAAGGAATACAGATTGTGCAACAGGACTGACTTAAAAATTCAGAAATGGATAGCACAATACTACTGGATGCTAGCTTAATAATATATGTACACTGAATGAAGTTGAATGTGAGTATAGTTGAGGGGGAAGGGCTGGGGGCATATATGAAACCAGAAAGAAAGAGGATAAAGACTGAGATGGTATAACTTAGGAATGCTTACAGTGGACAATGATGGTGATTAAATATACAAATATAAAAACATTTTTTCATGAGGGTGAACAAATGAATGTCAATGTTGTGTGGGGTTGAAAATGGATGGTATATAGGAAAAGGTACAATCAATGCAAGCTAGGGTTTATACTCAACAGTATCATTGTAATATGCTTCCACTGAATGTAACAAAGGCATTATGCCAAAATTAAATATCAGCAAGTGGGGGAGCATGGGGGAGGGGTATGGATTCTATGCAGAAGAAAAGGAAGCGTCTTCATATAGATTATTGTGGCAAAGGCACATCTATATACTTAGGTTGGATTGTATAATGTGTGAATGAAATTGTTTAAAAATGAACAGAGAGAAACTAGTGCTAGAGAAAATGTAGAAAAAAAATGTACCTATTCACTGTTGGTAGGGAAGCTGAGAGGTGCAAACCCTCTGGAGGGCAGTGTGGTGGTTCCACAGGAGGATAGATGTGGGTTGGCCATATGATCTTGTAACTCAGTTGCTAGGTATATATCTGGAGGAACTGAGAATGGACATTTACACACTGGGGTTTATGGAGGCAGTGTTCCTGATTTGCAATGGATGGAGATGGCTGTGGTAGTTAGGTTCAGGTGTCAACTTGGCCAGGTGAAGGTGATTACATCTGCAGTCAGCTAGGAGGCATGCCTGCTGCAATGAATGATGTTTGATTTAATTGGCTAGAAGCTTAAATGAGAGAGGTCAACATAGCACAGCCTAAGCAGCTCAGCATACCTCATCTCAGCACTCACAGCTCAGCCCAGGCCTTTGGAGATGCAGAAAGAAATCACCCTGGGGAAAGTTGTTGGAACCCAGAGGCCTGGGGAGAAGGCCAGTAGAGATCACCCCATACCTTCCAGCATAGGAAAGAACCTCAGTTTAAAGTTAGCTGCCTTTCCTCTGAAGAACTTACATTTTTAACAAAATAAATCCCCTTTTATTAAAAGCCAATCCATCTCTGGTGTGTTGCATTCTGGCAGCAACAATGGCTTAAGGGCCAGCAACTGAGGAATGGAAGGGAGAACTGTGGTGTCTACATACAAAAGACTACTGAGTGGCTGCAAGAAGGAATGAATTTGTGAGGCATGCAATTAGGTGAATGAAATTTAGGACAGTATGTTGAATAAAACAGCAGAAACAAAAAGACAAATATTATCATGGATTAACTACAATTTACAAACTCAGAGAATCGAAGCTGAGAGCAGGGGTCAGGTTGGGGTCTATTGTAAAGGTTCCCAGACTGTAAGCTCTTATAGCAGCCATAAATATTTAGGAGCTGTAACTGATTCTTCTAAATTCTGAGATCCTGAGCTATTTATATATAACCTAGTCATTCCCTGAAACTTTGGGTATTTATGTGACACCTGAGACTCAGGTAGAGCACCGAAGCTATAAAAGTCAGCCTTACTTCATTCAGCAACTATGAAAAAAGCTGAGAAGGTGATTAGACTTCATCTAATGATATGAATGAAGCTGATCTGGATAAGACTAAGGTAAATTAAAAAACTGCATAAAAGAAGGTATGGCTCATATTTTCAAGCTTCTACCTCTCTGTGTGAGACCAAAGGGAGAGATGTTTATTTGATGCAAACTTTATAATTTGGGTAGCACATATTCTAATTTAACTTGTATGGTCAGTTACTTGAATACCATAATTACATGGAATCTTGAATAAGGCAGAGATCTTGTTGGTTTGTACAGTTAGTGTTATGCCCTGATATATCCCAGGGTAATCTTGGCAGAGAATACAAATGTATTTGCAAAGTCCCCTTTGGAGACTGGGGAGAAAGGAGGAAATATTAAAATTCTGCCTCTGGGGAATTCTTGATATTCTCGCAAGCAGTAGGGACAACCAATTCAAGAGGCTGAGCTCTCAATCTTTGGCTTGCCCCTACGAAGTTTACTCCTGCAAAGGAGAACCTAATCCTACTAATAATTATGCCTAAAGGTTACCCTCAGAGAACCTCTTTTGTTGCTCAGATGTGGCCTTTCTCTCTAAGCCAACTCTGCAGATGAACTCACTGCTTTTCCCTTACAAAAGACATGACTCCCAGGCATATAAATCTCACTGTCAACATTGGACCTGACTGTCAGGGATGGGCTGGGACCCGACATCATGAAAATGAGAAAGCCTCAAAGAATGAGAAGGGGAAAGAGAGAACTGAGACAAAATAGTTTCAGTGGTTGAGAGATTTCAAATGGAGTCAAAATCTCTTGCAGGTTTTTCTTTTGCATTATATAGATATCCCTTTTTAGTTTATTGTGTATTGGAGTGGCCAGAGGGAAATACCTGAAACTGTTGAGCTATGTTCCAGTAGCCTTGATTCTTGAAGAAGGCTATACAACTATCTAGTTTTTATACTGTGACTATATGATTGTGAAAACCTTGTGTCTGATGTTCCTCTTATCCAGTGTATGGACAGATGAGTAAAAAAAAGAAAAACGAATAAGAGCAATTCCACCTCTCATCTCAAAACACATAGGTAAAATGATTCTTAAAGATTGAAAATCAGAGACTAGAAAAAGGTAAATAAAGCAGTAGTTATAATATTAATTTAAGACAAGTTTGATTCAGAATAAAGACCATAAAAAGATGGAAACTAAGATTCTTAAAAGAGTTATTCACAATGACCACATGGAGTCACAGGAAGATCTATGTCCCAGATACATGGATTGTCAACACTGACAAGGTAGGAACTGCAGCGAAATGAGATGAACCGACAGCAACATACTATCTCTCAATGCATGTCCGATTACATGAACAAAGTAAGTAAGTACAGGATAGAAGTTTCAAATTTAGTAAAAGGTATCTAACTGCAAACAAAGAATATATTTGCCTACAGAACAGTTACAATAAATTTCCTAAAAGTAAAAGTATTATGGAAAATAGTCTCTGTTTGCAATAAATGAAATAAAATAGAAATTAATAACTAGATTACAAAAAGTCCCAATCTCTGGCTTTGTTCTTATACTGTTCTCTCTACAGACTTTAACGCTTTTATGAGTTGAATTGTATTCCTTGAAAAAATATGTTGAAGTTCTAATCCTCACTGCCTCAGAATGTGACCTTATTTGGAAATAGAGTCATTACAGATAAATTAAGCAAGCTAAAATGAGTTCACACTAAAGTAGGGTGAACCCTTAATCCAATGTGATTGGTGTCCTTATAGGATGAGGAAATTTGGACACAGACAGAGACAAACAGAGGGGAGAAGGCCATGTGATGACAGAGGCAGAGAACACATGGATTATAGGCAAGCCACTGCCAGAAGGCAGGAGAGAGACATAGAACAGATTCTTCCCTACAAATCTCAGAGGGTGGCGTGGCCCTGCTTATACCTTGATTTTGGCTTTCCAGCCTCCAGAACTAGACAATACCTTTTTGTTGTTTTAAGCCATTCAGTGTGAGGTATTTTATTACAGCAGTCCTAGGAAACTAAGACAGCATATAAATAGGTTGCATCAATATATTACCTTAAATTTGTTGAAAAGACATCACTTTAAAGATAGCATTTGCATAAGTATGATTAACATCAAATGCTAAAGGTTATCCACCCAGCTTAGTAAACTTATAGTTCACTTTTGAGCTTTTAAATTAGGTTGCAGTGAAATATAGGCATATATTCAGAAAAAAGAAAATTCTTTCGCAGTAATATGGAAGGAGTCTAAGGTTCAGTTTATCCAATGCAATTATTTATTAAATCATTTGCTGACACTCCCGTGAAAGACCTATTTAAGTTTTTTAAGTCAATCTCCATTGATTTTTAAATTACTTAAAAGACCTGGAAATCAGTTAAAGATAATGAAAACCAAACACCTCTCTTCAAGGTACAAAATGGATTATAAATTAATCTGAGAGTCTCACGGTGGAATTTGTATTGATGTTTCCTGGTTTCTTGGGAGGGAGCTTGTGATAGGAACCAAAGTTTCTCATCAGTTTCATGGATAATACTGGAAATTTACCTACTTGGAATGAAATTTCTTTTAAATAGGCTGAATATATTTGAATATGATTAAAAGGAGGAAATTTTAGATTGCATATTTGCTACTAGAATAAAAATTTAAAAAATACAACTGTACAACACAAATAGTGAACCCTAATATAAGGCATGTACTATAAAGTTAATAGTACAATTATAATAATATTCCCTTATCAATTGTAACAAATGTAGCATACTAATGCAAGGCATTAATAATGGAGGAAGTAATGAAAAGTCCACATTTTCTGCATGATTTTCTGTAAACCTACAACTTCTCTAAAGAAGGGGAGGGAGTAGGTAAAGAAAGCAAAGAAGACTTACCTGAGCAGGTAATTTTGGCTTCTTCATAGTGATCACAGGTAAGTCCACCCCACTGCCAATTCTTGCAGTCCCAGAGAGAAGATTCATTTCCATTACAGCTGCTTACAAACAGATATGTGTTTGTTGCCTTAATTTTGGAGTAAGTTTGATAGGATGTTTTGAGTGCAGATCCACACCCCAGCTGCCGGCAAACCACATCAGCATTGTCCAGTCCCCAGCCTCTATCACACACCTTCCCTACCAGTTTCTGAATTTCCACTTCCACTGTCCCAGCACAGCAGCTGCCTCCACCTACAAGTCTCAGCTGTATGTCTGATCCATCTGCAAAAGAGACATCGACTCAGGCCATCAATACATATGGAGGTTGATTCCAAAGGATTTATTTTTTCACCTTGCTCAGACACTGGGATATTAGAGATAATGGCTTACTTGTTTTCTGCTTGTTTTAGGAACAGCAAGTATAGATCATCAATATGGTTAGAAATGGATTGTAGTTTCAAGGGTTAATAAAAATTGTGACAAAATATGAGCAAGTCAGATATAAAAGAGTAACTTATAACATTTTGTCTTTCTGAGCTCCAAGTTGACTCAGAAGTCTGTGTGCTCCCTGACTGCAGTCTGATTGATTATTATAGAAAACAGAGTCAGCCAGTTTCCAAGCAAGTCAAATAAAGATTCCTCAGAACTCTGAAATCACAACCAACTAAGGATTAATTAAATCTTTCTACCTCTTGCATCTTGCTCCTATTACTCCTCCTAAAGAACACAGGTTTCTCTCTGTCTAGTTGTCTATTCATTTGTTTTGTTTTGTTTTAACCTACCAGAACATGTCACACCAGCATCTTCATTATGTTTACAATAATGCTTTCCCCATTCGCTGTGTCTACACTGCCAGAGAGCAGACTCGTGCCCTTGGCAGGAAACACCATCAAGCCAAATGCGTCCAGATCCCTCGCTGGCATTAACTCGTCCAATTGCAGTGACGGCAGTAGGACATCTCAGTTGCTTACAAACCACAGCGGCATCATTGCTGTCCCAGCTATCATCACACACTGTCCCCCATTCTCCTTGGAATTTCACCTCTAATCTTCCTGAACATTCAGTGACACCATCTGTGAGTCTCAGGCTCATATCTGCTCCCTCTGTAACAGGGACAGAAAACAAGTTGGTAATAAGGAAACAACAACCATCAGTGTACTACATGCTACTGTACCTCAGATGAGTAAAGGAAGAAGAGACAGAGAAAAGAATGATATACCACCACTGAAAACCACTAAAGATGAGAGGAGGACTGAGTATGGCAAAAAGACAGCAATTTTCAGTATGGAAAGCACTTACTAAAGAAAAATTTCCTAACAGAAGTTCAGGGTCTGGATTTTATCTACAGACATGCTTGCTTGGCCACCACAGAGTTTTTGTTGGAATTGTTTACTTTTCTTGTTAAAATATATTTACATGTTTTAGCTCGTGTCCACATACTCCTTTGCTTTAAAACTCAATACCCTCTTTGCCTCTGACTGAGACTACTTGCTTTGGCTATAAGCAGGCCAAGAGAAAATACCCTGCCATTACTATTTCCTTCAATTCAGTACTCCTCAAAGAACTGAGCTCAATTCTCTCCTGGCGGTTTCTGTTTTTGTTGCCACAGTACTGTTCATTGTGATTTCTTAGCCCAGGCAAAACACATTGAGAAGAAATGTGCTGTTTGGGGACTTAGAGAGATTTTGATGGGTAGAGAGAAATGGAAGGTACATACTTTTGTTTTTCTATCCCAAGTCCCTTTCACTTTCTTCAGCTGGTAAAATCCATCTTTCTTGTAGGAATTCCATTCTTTATGGTTCAGGCTATAATTGGTCATGTTAATTCACATGAAAAAAAGCCAACTCAAGATTTGGAGAATCTTGACGATATTGTTTAAATACACATCTGAATTCAGCTATCCCTGAAGTCACCTGTCCCTTCCTGGTTTTCTCAGTTTTGTGAGCCTGGATTCCCTATTTCAAAATTAGTTTCAACTGGGTTTTCTTCCTTGGAAACAAAAAGATACTGCTAAAGATAAGGATATTTTCACTCTAATTGTATTTTCCTAAATGTTTCCTGGAGTTCAAGACCCAATAGGTCTCTTTCAAATAAGAACTTGAGGGTAAAAGGAGAGTAGCACCCCTGCACACATAAGTCCATTGCCCCATCTCTGATCTAATTGTGGAACTTGAAAGCCTCTAGACAGACCCTTTGTATTTCATGCTACAGACTTAGCAGAGATGAAGTTTGAAGAGGAAGCCATTTTCTATCATTTGAGTCAATGTATTTGAACTAATGATTTGGGAAAGTTAGGTTAATGTGGCTAAAACCTTGTGGATTATAAGAAGATATAGGGTTAGTATGCTCTTAGAACTCATTCAGAGAGCCAAATTTCCTAGTTAAGCCTTCTTTTTTTTTTTGACTGGCTTTTCTATAAATACTTCTTTCTGTTCTCGTAACCTGGATCTCAATTTCACTGTTCATCCATCCTCCACTAACAAACTTAGTGTAATTTCAGTTAAGTTTAAACCTTCCTGCACATCAAAACTGGAACTTAAGTAACAGGGTGACAAAGGAAACAGATTTTATTATGTTCATAAAAGTTCAGACTTTTAAGACTACTACCCCTTTTTTTTGTCCTGTCAAGGAGAACAGAATAAATCCAGATTGGCCCTTACCAAAGCAAATCACTCCAACATCCTCAGTATGATCACAATTATGCTTTTCCCATCCACCATGTTTGCAGTTCCAGAGAGCTGACTCATTTCCATTGCATACAAGATCATCAAACCATATAGGTCCAGACCCTTCTCCAAAAGTAGCTGAACCAGAGAAACTGACAGCACTTCCACATTCAAGTTGTTCACAAACCACAGAAGCATGATCTATTTTGAAATTATCATCACACACTGTTCCCCACTGCCCTTGGAATTTGATCTCTATTCTTCCTGAACAGCGGTTCCCTCCATTTATCAGTCTCATTTCCAGATTGGATCCGTCTAGAGCGGAGAAAAGACCAGAATTCAGAAGTGATATTCATTCAGAAGTGATTTTAGAAAACAAAGTTTCCTGGATTCTTGGGACTTGGTGCTATCCTTCAAAGGGTGCCCTGATTTTGGATGTGGCCAAGCTACACATATTGGAGAATTTTAATCTGTTGGAAAACAATAAACAATTGGGACACTCATCGCTATTTACTTAACAAGGACAATGATTACAGATTAGACTTTAGTTTCTGGGTTTTTTGTTTGTTTGTTTCCACTTCAGGGAGACCAATAAAGACTCTTTTATGTATTACTAGATAATTGGACTAAAATTATTTATTGAAAAAGCTAGGAAAAAATAAAATTGGTCGATACAACAGAATAGTAAAAATGACAAACTAGTCATTTCTTGAACATGCAAAATCTGTAATCTTTCTCTATTACAAACAATACAAAGTATGCATAATTGCTTGAAGTTGAATTAAAATTAGAAAATAGAAGAAAACAAAGACAAAAATGCATAATTGTGCATAACAGTTTGTGAAAGCATCCTGTAGTATACAAAAGTCTTAAAAGTTGAGGAAAAAATATAAATCAAAATAATTCATTTCTTACTAATTTCCTGTTTCAACCAAAGCTTTCCCCTAACAAAATCATTTTCATCAACAAACAACTTTTTGCAAAGAAAATTCTGCCTATATATTATCCCTTAGATTGTCTATAAGGACTAAAATACCCCAGGAAAATAAGGTGTTGGGTGTGATTTTGGTATATCTGAAAAACAAAACTGTTTGTGATTGAATAAAATGTTTAAAACTCTTCCTTGAAAATGTAACTCAATTTTAAAAGCTCTAAACTTGGGCAGTGCAGCAGTGGCTCAGTGGCAGAATTCTTGCCTGCCATGCTGGAGACCTGGGTTCAATTTTCAATTCTGGGTGCCTGCCTAAGCAAAACAAACAAACAAACAACAACAACAGAAAAACAACCCTAAACTCAAGAGTAAACGACCTCCACTTGTTTTGGATTATATATAATAATAATAACAATAGCAGTTCACAATCAAAATATGTGTGGATTGTTCCAAATGTAACACACATGATACTTATTTTAGCCCTCAACAATTTTAAGCATCATGTACTATAATCATTATCTGCACTTTACAGATAAGGAAACTGAAGTTATGTTATTGGCGCAGGACAAAACAGCTATAATATTTCAGAGCCAGGTTGAAAAAAAAAAAAAGCTGCACAGCACCAAAATCTATGCTCTTGACTATTATACTGTATGGTTTTAGTGCATGTGATAATAATAAAATCTTCCAAGAGGTAGAAGCTAGTAAGATTGAGAGTCAAATGGAGTGGCGAATCTCACAAAAATACAGACCTACTGGAAGTAGTGAGCCATTGAAAGATTATAGGTTCCTTTCTATTATTATGCTCTAGTTGGAGCTGTAGGTGTACAAGATATAGGAAGCAAGTTTGATTTGTTCCATCCTGAGGTATAAAAGGCAGAAAATGGAGTTAAAAGTACTACAATGGTGTTTTAGCTAAACAATCAGCTCTAAAGATAGCAAGAATTTTGATAATAGCCTGGCAAGATTTACTGTGATTTTTAATTGGCCATAGGTGTTACTTTTTATTGACAGTCTTTTCCCTCCCACAGTGATTAACAATAAAAGCCGAGAAGGAGAAGGAAGAGGAGGATTTGGAAGAAGAAGTAAGTGGGGACTGGAGGATGAGGAGAGGAGAGGAAGAAAGAGAAGGAAAAGAGATCGTGTTTTATAAGTTGTCAGCAGGTAGCCATGAATAAGTTAATATTTTTCAATACCTATTACATACCAGACAGTGTACAATAGCTTTACATGGATCATATCGAGTCTTAAAATGGAGTTTAGAAGATTTAACAACTTGTTGAAAATCATAGCATTAATGAGTGGCTGCACTGGAATTTAATTCAGGAGCTTTCTGGGTACTAGCCTGTGTTGTTCCTGTTGCACTACAGTGTTTGCAGAGAGATCAGCCCTTTCTGTAAGCAGTCCTCTGGAAGAGATAGTTTCTAAGACAGAGAAGCTGGAAGGCAAGAGGGTTGTTTAAGGATCAGTAAAATGAGCAAAGGAGAAATGGGGAGCCCGGGAGTCTGAATAGGGTCAGAGATAATCTTTGGGATACATCTGCAGAGATTCAGTGTTCTGGATTATTGTGAGGTCAACTGAGACAAAACTTATGAAGTATTTTGAATTTTAAAACCACTGTGTAAATGAAATAAACACCACTGAGCTCTAGAAAAATGAGCTATACTTTGCAAAGCATCTTTCCTCCAGCAAAGGAAGGAAATATTAGTCCCAGGAATATTTGTTTCTTGATTCAATAAATTGATTATACATGAATGTACAAAAGGGTAATGGTTTATGGGCTGACACATGAAAGCAGTATATTACTGTGAAAGGAGACAAGGAATTAACTTAGATGTAATATTTTTACATAGGAGTAAGAGGTTACAGGAGATTTACTGTATATACATTTAGGCCAGCCACCTTTTCATTGATCACAGATCTTTTAATCTTTTTATTTTTAATATGGGGGCTGCCATGTATTTTCTGATCTCCTAGCAATGGGCTCCTTTTAGTCTTTAACCCATGTGCACATTTTTTTCCCATAAAGTATTTGATGATGAAGCTTTGATTTATGCAAGTCTTACCTGAGCAGGTCACTCCAGCGTCCTGTTGGTGAGTACAGTTATGCTTTTTCCATCCATTATGTTTGCAGTCCCAGAGAACTGATTCATTGCCTCCACAAGAGACATGATCCATCCAAATTGTTCCAGAACCTGCACTGGGATTAGCCCATCCAGTAGCCTTGATGGCAGTTGGACATCCCAGCTGCCTACAAATCACAGAGACCTCATCCATGTCCCAGCCGTTATTACACACCGTTCCCCACTCCTCCTGGACCTTCACCTCCACTCTCCCAGTACACCTGTTTTCACCAGCCACTAGCCTCAGCTCCTTGTCTGTTCCTCCTGCAACAATTGGTCAAGACAGCAATTGGCCAAAGTCACAAAGAACAAATAGAGATTATTGTTCTTTAGATTACTTATTTATCTTTCAAACCTAGATTTAAGAATCATTCCTGGCACCATTCATGGTGCAATAGGATAATACTATTATTTCATAGGCATTTATAAGTATCAGCAACAGAGCATTCAAATTAAACAATAGCATAAAATCAGTAAAGGTAAGTTACACAATGCTATATGATATCGTCATTCTATGACTAATAATCTTTGTGAAATAACGTCCATAATTTAAATAAGAGACAACAAAATTTTATAGGAATGAGCTATAAGTTTCACCAAAATTCTAAGATCAATAAGATTGAAGGCTGATAGTGGATTTGTGAGAATGAAAAGACTTATTGTAAGTAATTTAGCACCCATTTCGTACATATAGGTGACATAACATGCATTTTCAAAATACTAACTGAAACGTGACTGAAAGTTATCTACTTAAATGAAAATTACTGTGTAGAAATTTTTTCTGTTTTTTATCATAAAATAGTCCCTTCTTCTCTGCCAAAAAAAAAAAGTCTCAGCTGCCTCCTCGTCATTATTTTTTTTTAATTTTCTTTTTTTCCTCATCATGATCTAGGAACCTAGTGTCCCACTGATGTATACCTGGCCTCACTCTTTCAATACGCTTTTAGACAAATTCTCACACTTGAGTTTATTGAAGTGTTCCTTAAGTCTCATTTTGTCCCATTAATTCTCTATCCTTCTGTATTCTTCCCTGTTTTTCACCTGGACATTATTTCTAAACTTTAAGTAAAATGCACATTTTTTTCTGTTTTTATCTTGTGAGAGTTAATTTTATATTGGGGGAAACCATACTAATAGGTTGTTCATTAATTAATATCCTGTGGTTAGATTCTTATTGTATTCTTTTAATATCTGATCCTTTGATTCCATAAGGCATGTTATCTATCAGCCACTAGGAAGATAATTTGCTTTTTAATAATTAATGTCAAAGTAGGCTAAGGTTGCAAGCAAATTTGACAAAGTACTCACCAAGAGAACCAATGATGGAACAGACACTGAGAAGTAAGACCACAACAATAGTGAAAGGACTCAAATGAACAAAACATCTTCTAAAGCCTGTGAAAAAAAGGGAGAAGGCAGAAGTATAATCTTCCCAAAAAGAGATTTTGGAGAAGACAGATGGTTTCAGAGGTTTGGGATTAACTAATAAAGTCAAACCAAGACAGAAAAACTTTCCTTTTAAATGGCAAGGCAGACAAGAAAAATTCACAACAGGAAAAATTCACAAAAATTCATATAGTCTTGATGAAATAAACTTGAAAATGCCCATGCTTATAGTCAACTAAGGGGTGAGGAATTAGAAGAAAACTGGGGGAAAACAAGAATCACAAGGGCATGGCTTAAAACCTAGACAATTGAAAAGGCATCAATGAAGCTTAGAAGTAGATAGTTTTCCCTGTAAGCCTCAGGCAGTTTCCTTGAGATTTGTACATTCTCTTGATGTATCAATATTCAACTGTTGATATCCTTATCTCTAAGCCCATCTGGTCCACCCTGTTAGTTGGTAAATTCCATGAGAGACGCAGTGTATCTATTACATTCACCATAGTTTCAGCAGTACTGGATATAGTCACTGCTGAATAGTAGCTGGACAACATATTGATTATAAGTGACAAGGTTTCTATTTGAAGGACCCAAATATTTGGAACATATGATTTTCAGAGAGAGCATAAAACACTCTTTAATGTTGTTTTTACTCTCATTCCTCCTGCTTACTCTAACTCAACACTATTTTAAGGGTCAAAATGCCGCACAAGAATTTAACATGCATAAATCATGAAGTAGATCTAGCACTCAGGGGGTATTAGTCTAAATTTCTCCTAGGTGATCAACTTTCAATCAATATTTATTCCAACATGTTCAATCTTTTCTAAAGATTATTCTCTTTATAATCAATATATTTCAGTTAATTTTAGTTCCTCAGTTAATTTCACCTCAGTAGTTGTACTAAATTGATGCCAGTTCTGATCCCTATCTCAAATCCTTAATTTTGAATCTATGGCAGATGAAAGGAACTGCCATATGAGCTTAATGTCATTTTCCCATTTCATAGTTTCCTGATACTAGTATTTTAAAATGCATCTCCACTGACAGCCAGAATAATTCTATATTCCATTAGAGGGTAAATGTAAAATAAATGACAGGCATTTACCAGAAGATCCAGAGTCTTCACATAGTATCTTTCTGGGTTTGTCCATTCCAAAGTTTTATGATTTCAGTGATTCCCAAATCTTGCTGTATTTTTTTTTTTTTTTGCTAACAGTTTTCTCCTAAAGGAGAGGAACCCTAAGAATTCTGAAAATCACTTAACCTCACAAGAAATAACAGGCTACATAATGGAGGCGGAGTCAACTCAAAAAGGAAGTCCTTAAAAGAACAGTTAGTTGAAAAGTTGCATTTGCTGGTCATGTCAAGAGAGATCCCCTGTCATACTTATATTTTCTCTAATATGGAACATGAAACCACCAAAGGAAATTGATAAACATTAACAAAGAACAATCAAAAACATTAACTTGCATACTGTTGTTGTTGAATTAAACATTTTTCATTTCTTCACTTTGTTTTGGACTAATATATTAGGCATACAACAAGGTAGTAACTGGTACACAGTTAAATTATCTCAAAAATCTAAAGTAAAATAGGTATAAACATAATTAGATAATATTTTATCATTTTATCCACTTTTAATATTATTTTCACATCCAAGTTGCTTAATGAACAATTTTGTGTAGGTTAATAACACTGTATTTCATTTCTAAGGGGATGGTAAGAGCAATAGAAGTAACCAAAGATTTTAATTATCCCATAGATGATGAAACTGTAATAAAGAGGACATGATTTTTACCCTAAATAATACAAAGGTAAGTGAGGGAAATATATAGGATAGTAATAACAAACATAGATTCAAAATACAGGGGGAAAATAAAGGACAAGATGGCCATATCTACTGCATATAGAATGAACAGCTAGAGAACTCTATAAGGAGATTCTTTAATTTGTGTTTTAAAGGTTGAGAATGGATTATGGGATGATGGTAGAGTAGGGAGCTCCAGTAATCAGTCCTTCCATCAGAACAACTATTGAACAGTCAGGAACTATTTTGGAGCAACTATTTCGGAACTATTTTGGAACTCTGGAGGCCAGTAGAAAACTGTATATCACCAGGGGAGAACAGGAGGAAGAGGCTGTTAAATCGTACTAAATACCAGAAAATTGTTCTCTCAGCACAGTAGTTACTAGAGTCCATCCCCTGGCCTGTGTGGTAGGCCACTGCAGGGTCCAGTCCCTGGATAGCTCATTGGTGACAGAAAGGGATATAAACATTCTCTTTCCCAAGACAATAGATGGGTATGGCCAATCACTGATCACAGCTTTTGATTAGCAGCTTTGGATCAATGGGGGGCCAGCTTTGAGGGCAGCCATTGTTCCAATTAGCCCTGGACATAGGTGATGATTGGGGAGACTCAAAAATGCTCTACTTCCTCAGGGTCTACAGGGAACAGTCAGTCAAAAAGTTGCATTTCCTGGGCATGTCAAGAAATCTTATTATTGGGGAGTCATGGAAGAAGCTGTTGGTGACCTTCCTGACACCCTTCCCAGGATACTTTGGAACTTGTCTGTGCCACTTTGTGGATATCTGACCCTGTTCCAGATGGAAAAGACTAACTTGGGAAACTCCTCACCAGCATATCCATCCCCAGAATTTTCCCTCCTGGAAAAGCAGCTGGAGATTATGAAAGGAATGAAAGAAATGATAGAGGTAGATAGTCTGGGGCAAAGGCTTTTCTGCTTTAACAATGGGTGAGAGAGAAGATCGTATTCTTGGAAATAGAGGGGGCATTCAAATTCTTGTAAATTGGAGAACTCCAAAACAATTAACAAGCACAAGCCCAGGACAAGACACAGGCCCAGAACAGACAGTGAAGACACTGCACACTGCATTTGCCTTGGGCAGACATTCCTGATAGGAGGGCTGAAGCTCAAGAAAATCTTCCTTATCATCACTGGTTACAAAATCAAGAAACAGGCATCTCAGGGAAAAATTCCCACAGTTAACATTTTCACTTTTTTAAATGCACAGCATGCAACAAAAGTATGACAGACAAAGAGACAAGAAATTATTGTCTATTCAGAAGAAGAGGATAAAAATCCAGAAAAGACAAATGGAGAAGCCCAGAATGTGTACATACCAAACAAAGCCTTTTAAAAAAATGATGTTAAAAATGCTCAAGAAGATAAAGAAAAATATAGAGAAAGAACTAAAGGACATCATAAAAACAGTGAATGAGAAATATGAGAATCTACATATCTATTTCTTAGATAAAGACTTTATAAAGGAATCAAACAGAACTACCATAGTTCAGACAATGATAACTGAAATGAAAAATGCCCAGGAAGGTTTATAGAGCAGGTTTGAGCTGGCAGAAGAAAGAATCAGTGAAGTTGAAAATAAGACAACTGAAATTATTTAAGCTGTGGAATAGAAAGAGAAAAGAATTATAATAAGTGAAAATATCTTAAGACACCTCTGGGACACCATGAAGTATAAAAATATTCACACTATGAGGGTCCCAGAAGGAGAAGCAAAAAAAGGCAGAAGGAATAGTAGAAGAAATAATGGCAGAGAACTTCTCAAACTTAGCAAAATACATGAATATGCACATCCCAGAAGCCCAGAAAACACTAAACAAGATAAACCTGAAGAAAAATAACCCTTTCACATTATTGAATGGAAAGGACAAGGAGAGACTTCTGAAAGCTGAAAGAGAAAAGCATTGTGTTACATACAATGAAGTTCCAATTAGATTGAGTTCTGATTTCTCATCAGAAACCATGGAGGAAACAAGGCAGTGGGTTGTAATACTTAAAGTAATGAAAGAAAATCACTGCCTGACAAGAATGGTATATCCAGTGAGACTTTCTTTGAAAAAAGTAAGGGAGGTATTATGACATCCCCAGATAAACAACAGTTGATGAAGTTCATTACCACTAGAGCTGCCCTACAAGCAATGCTAAAGGAATTTCTTCAGACTGAAAGGAAAGGACACTAGACAGTGGTTCAAAGTGACATAAAGAAATACAGATGTCTAGTAAAGAAAACCATTTGGGTAATTATAAAAGCCAATATTGTTGTATTGTATTGTTATTATATAACTCCACTTCTTACTCCTACAGGTGTTAAAAGGCAAATGCAAAAGAACTAATGATAAATCAATGATTTTGTATATAAAATGTGCAAAGATATAAGTGGTAACAGGTAGAAGAAAGATGGGAATGGTATAGGAAAAGAATATGTGAATGCTACAACATCAAGTTGGTATCAAAACAAATATGATTGTTATATATTTGGAAGGTTAAACTTTAATCACATAGTAACCACAAGGAAACTATATGAAAAATATATCCAGATAGAAAAGATAAGATATTCAATGTACAACACAAACAATAAAATAAACATAGAAGAAGACATGACCAGAAGAATTGAGCAACAAAAAAGGTATAAGTTTTACAACGGTTAAATAGCAAAATGGCTACTGCATTGTCAGTAGTGACTTTAAATGTAAATGGATTAAACTCTCTCATCAAAAGGCAGAGAACAGCAGAATGGATTATAAAGCATGACCCAACCATTGCTGTCTACAAGAGACTCACCTTAAATTCAAAGATACAAGATAAAAGTAGGATGAAAGTGAAAGGATGAGAAAATATATATTATGCAAGTAATAACCAAAAAAGAACTGGAGTAGCTATACTAATAGCAAAGAAAATAGACATAAAGTAGAATAGAGTTATGAGGGACAAAGATGGTCACCAATAAAGGGATCAGTCAACAAGAAGATGTAACAATTATAAATATACATGCACCCAACAGAAGAGACCCAAAATACATGAAGCAAATACTGACAGAGTAGAAGGAAGAAATAGACAGTTCTACTTTAATAGTAGGAGATTTTAGTACACCATTCTAAAAAAATGGATTAAAGGTCTAGTGAGAAGATCAATAAACACTAAACCAACTCAACAAAAAGAGAGTACACATTCTTCTCCAGTGCACATGGATAATTCTCCAGGATAGTCCATATATTGTAGTACAAAACAAGTTCAATAAATTAAAAAATATTGAAATCATGCAATGTAAATCCTCTGACCAAAATGGAATGAAGCTAGGAATCAGTAGGAACAAATGAAATGATAAGTTTGCAAATTATGTGGAAATTAAACAACATGCTCTTAAACAACCAGTAGATTAAAGAGTATGAAATGAACTTAGGAAATAGTTTGAAGTGAATAAAAATAAAAACACAACATACCAAAACTTATGGGATGCAGTGAAGGCAGTAATGAGAGGGAAATTTAAAGCTTTAAATGTTTGCATTAAAAAAAGAAGAAAGACTCAAAATCAGAGACCTAACCTCAAAAGTGGAAGAGCTAGAAAAAGAAGAGCAAACCAAATCTATGGTAAGCAGAAGGAATGGAAAAACAATGATTAGTGTGGAGAGAAATGAAATACAAAAGGAAAAACCCAAAAGAGAGAATGAAGAAAATCACAAGTTGGTTCTTTGAAAAACTTGATAAAATTGACAAATCTTTACCCAGACTGACAAAGAAAAAACAAGAGAGGATATCAATAATGTAAATCAGAAATGAAAAGGGGACATTACTACAGACCCCATGGAAATTAAAAGGACTATAAGAGGACACTTATTAAAAATTATGTGATAATAAATTAGATAAGCTAGAGGATGTGAACAAATTCTTGGAAACATACAAACTACTTGCATTGACTTAAGAAATAGGATATCTCAACAAGTCAAATACTATTAAAGAGGTTGAATCAGTAATCAAACACCTCCCAACAAAAAAGCCCAGGGCCAGATAACTTCACAGGGGAATTCTACGAGATATGCCAAGACTTAACTACAATTCTACTCGACCCTTCAAACAATTGAAATGGAGTGAATATTCTCTAATTCATTTTATGAGGCCAACATCACTCTCACACTAAAACCAGATAAAGAAACCATGCAAAAAATTAAAAACCAATATCTCCCATGAATATAGATGCAAAAGTCCTCAAAAATTACTAGTAAACTGAATTCAACAGCATATTAAAAGATTTATACTCTGTGATCAAGTAGGATATTATCCCTGGTATGCAAGCTTGATTCAACATAAGAAAATCAAATAATGAAATACTCTAAATTAACAGAATGAAGGCAAAAATACAAAGGATCATCTCAATTGATTAAGAAAATGAATTTGACAAAATATAGCACTCTTCTTCAGAAAAACATTTAGAACACTAAGAATAGAAGGGAACTTCCTCAACATGATAAAGGGCATATGTAAAACACTCACAGTTAACAACTACTTAATGGTGAAAGATTGAAAGCTTTCCTTATAAGATCAGTAAAAAGAAGGATGCCCATAGTCACCACTGTTATTCATCATTGTTCTGGATGGAAGTTCTTTCCAGAACAAATAGGCAAGAAGAAGAAGAAACAAAAGACATCCAAATTGGAAAAGAAGTAAAAATTTCCCTATTTGTAGATGCTGTGATCCTATATACAGAAAATCTTGAAAAATCCACAACAGAATTCTTAGTGCTAATGAATGCATTCAGCTAAGTGGCAGGAGAAAAGATCAATCCCCATAAATCAATAGTTTTCTTATGCACAAGCAATGAGCAATTGGAACAAGAAATCAAGAAGAAAATCCATTTTCAATAGCAATGATAAGAATCAAATATCTAGAAATAAATCTAAGCAGGGATGTAAAAGACTTGTACACAGAAAAGTATAAGACATTGCAAGAGAAATCAAAGAAGACCTAAATAAATGGAAAGACACTGATGTTCATGGATCAAAACACTAAATATTGTTGAATTGTCAATCCTATCAAAGTGACTTATAGATTCTACATAATCCCAGTAAAAAATCCAATAATCTTCTTTGCAGAAATGGAAAAGCCAATCATAAAATTTACAAGGAAGGGTAAGGGGACCTAAATAGCTAAAGACACTTTGACAAAGAAGAATAAAGTTGGAAAACTCACACTTCCTGATTTTAAAACTTATTACAAAGTCACAGTAATCAAAACAGCATGGTACTGCACAAGGATAGACATATAAACCAATAGAATTGAATTGAGAGCTCACATATCAACCATCACCTTTTTGTCCAACTGTCTTTCAATAAGAGGCTAAAGACTCAATTGGGGAAGAACAGTCTCTTCAACAAATGGTGCTGAGAAAACTGGATCTCCATTTGCCCCCCAAAAGTAGTAGGATCTCTTCCTTATATCTTATACAAAAATCAACTAAAAATGGATCAAAGACCTAAATATAAGAGCCAGAACTATCAAACTCTTAGAAGAAGTTTCTTAGGCTTTATACCCAAAACACAAGCAACAAAAGAAAAAATAGATAAGTGGGACCTCATCAAAATAAAAAATGTTTGTGCCTCAAAGGACTTTAATATGAAAGTGAAATATCAACATACACAATTGGAGAAAATAGTTGGAACAAATAAAATTTTAATATCTAGAATATATTAAAAAATCCTTCAACTTAATAACAAAAGATAAACACCCAATTTAAAAATGGGCCAAAGAATTAAATAGATATTATTCCAAAGAAGATACATGAATGGCAGCAAGCACATGAAAAGATGCTCAACATCATTAGTCATCAGGGAAATACAAATCACAACCACAATGAGATACTATTTCACAGCCATTAGAATGGCTACTATTAAAAAGAAAAAGTAAAATAACAAGTGTTGGAGAGGATGTGGAGAAATAGGAACACTCATTCATTGCTAGAGGCAATGTAAAATGGTGCAGTCACTGTGGAAGTTAGTTTGGTGGTTCTTTAGAAAGCTACATTTTGAATTACCATATTATGTGGAAGTCCTACTACTAGGTATATACCCCAAAGAACTGAAAGTAGGGACTTGAACAGTTAATTTCCACACTGATGTTCTTAGTGGCATTATTCACAATTGTAGGAAAATGGAAGCAACCAGTGGTTCCATCAACTGATAAATGAATAAATAAAATGTATTATATACATACAGTGGAATATTACTGAGCCATAAAAATGAATTAAGTCCTGATGCATGAAACAACATGGATGAACCTCGAAGACATGTTAAGTGAAATAAGCCAGATATAGAAGGACAAATATTGTATAATGTCAGTGATTTGAAACAATTAGAATATCAAATTCATAGAGGCAGAATGAAGAATACAGGTTACTAGGGGATTGGGAATAGGAAGTTATGGCTTAAAATCTACAAGGTTCCTATTTGGAATGATGGAAATGTTTTGGTAATGATGGTGGTGTTGGTAACACATCATTGTGAACATATTAACAGCTATAATATGTAGTCTGAATGTGATTAAAAGGGGGAAATGTATTTTATATGTGGTAACAATAATATTTTTTTAAATCCATGAACTACAGTACACAAACAGTGACTCCTAGGTTAAACCAAAATGTTTCATCATCAATTGTAACAAATCTTCTGCATTAATGCAAGGTGTTAATAATAGGGTGGAATATGGGAATTCTGTATTTTATCCATGATTGTTCTTTAAATGCACAATTTCTCTAATAAAAAAATGAACAATAGAGATAAATATAAAACCTTAAACTCTAAAATTTCTAAAAATGAAACATGTAAGGAAATCTCTGTGAGTTTAGGTTAGGCAAAGATTTCCCAGATAAACATCAAAAGTATGAGCTATAGAAGAACTATTTCAACTGGACTTCATCAACATTAAAGTTTGCTCTCCAAAAGCCACTTAAAAGAATATGAAAAGACAAACCTCTGGGAGAAAATATTTGCAGATCATATATCTGATAAAGACTTGTATTCAAAATCTATAAAGAATTCTCCAAACTCAATAAAAAACTTTATTTTTAATTTTTAAAAAATTTTTGCATGGGCTGGCACTGGGAAATGAACCCAGGTCTCTGGTATAGCAGGTGAGAACTCTGCCTGCTGAGCCACTGTCGCCCACCCAAAAACAACTTCATTTTAAAAAGGGAAAAATTAGTACAATCACAGTGACTGATGAACTTGTATGTACACCAGAAAAAACAAGTTCTTAAATTCAATCCATTTCTGTGCACCCATGTGTGAACCCATTTTAAGTAGGACCTTTTGATAGGGCTACTTCAGTTAAGGTGTGACCCACCTCAATCAAGATGGGTCTTAATCTTATTACTGGAGTCATTTATAGGAGAATGAAATTCAGTTGGAGAGAAAGCCATGGAAGCAAGAAGCTGAAATCTTGAAACCCAGAAGAGAAGGGAGAGACCAGCAGTTGTGCCATGTGCCTCATCATGTGACAGACTAGCCAAGGATCATAGCAGCCAAACTTGGGGAAGAAAGCACTGACTTGATGATGCCTTGATTTAGACATTTTCCTGGTCTCAAAACTTTAAGTGAATAAATCCCTGTTGTTTAACCCAACAAACCATATCATGGCATTTGCTTTGAGCAGCCTAAGAAAGTAAAACAGACACTTTACCTAAGAATGTATAGAACTAGAAATAAGCACAGGAAAATATGCTCAATATCATTAGCCCATAAGGAATTGCAAATTAAATCCACAATGAGATACTACCACTTACCGATTAAATTGTTTAAAATTAAAAAGGATGACTACACCAAAGGTGAGTGAAGATGTTGGGGAATTGGAGCTTTCATACAGTCTTAATGTGAATGTAAAATGATGCAATCACTTAGGAAAATGGTTTGGTAGTTTTAAAAAAATATTTTGCATACTATTAAGTATTTACTAATAGAATGTCCATATCAGACTTATACATGAATATACACAGCATGTACATGAATATGTGCATGTACATGGATATACACAGCATTTATATTTGTAGTAGCCATAAACTGGAACAACTTAAATGCCTTTCAATTATTGAATGAATAAACAAATTATGGTATACCAATGCAATGAAATACTATTCAGCATTTATAAAGAATGAACTATTGATATATGCTAAAACAAGGAATAGTTTTGTACCATATGATTCTATTTATACAGAATTCTGGAAAATGAAGAATAGTAGATTGTCAATGGAAGCAGAGGTTGTCAAGGGAAGGGTTGGGAGGGGGCAAAACAGAAGAACTACAACAAGCGCGCGGTGAAATTTTGGAAGGTAATTAAATGAATTTTGTTGATGGTTTCAAGTTTATACATACATATATATAAATTAAATGTACCCTCCAAATATGTGAAGTTCACTGGATATCAGTTTTACCTCAATAAAGCTGTTCAAAGAATCTTAGTGTGTAATTGCTGGTGGAAGATGAAGGGAAGAGAGAATCCAGCCTCAGCCCTCTTTCAGGTTTACAAAACATGCTAAAAGAAAAATAGACCCAAATTTGGGGGAAACTGAAGATTTTAAAAGTGGAGTTGATTTGGAATTCCACAGATAATTTGATAGGAAATCTGAGACATTTTAATATGGACTTGAAAAATAGAGGAAGGAAGGGGAATAAGAAGAATGTTACCAGATTTTGGAAGCATAGACCTGTAAGTTATGTCATTATGCCCATATTTCTATTGCATCCCTTCTCTGAAAGGAGTCATTAGCATCATCAAAGTCATCTAGTGCTTTTATAGTGAAAGAAACTTGCTTATTGTTATGTTGAGAATCTCTTGATATAAATTATAGGTGTCTAGTATTATTTTATAAAGTATGGAACAAACCGATGCCTTTTCTTTATTCAGTCTTCTTCCGCCGAACCATATAGAAAACTTGTGTTCTTTTCATTATTTGACCAAGATATAGCCCCTTTGTAATGCTGAACAAACACAAATTCATGCTTTTTCCTTCTTTAGGCTCTACTAAGTACTGAGTTACCAATTATATTAACTGCCCAGTCTTCTACTATAGATTAGAGAGAATAGTCATCTCACCTAACTGTCCTTGTGACACAGTGCCAGTACTTCCTTTGTCTCAAGTTCTTCAACTATTACTTCTCAGTCACACTGGGAGCCATCAACCCTCATATCTTATTTTTCCAGAGTGCAGAGTCTTCTGACTTCTTTGTGCTCCTGGCATCAGTTAACTCAATCTTGTCCTATTCCTAGATTACTGATGTGCCTCCACTTAATATTCTACAATATGGAATATAAATTTTGTGAACAATTGGCTTTGAGTTCATCATACTCTGAGTTTTTCCCGAGTTTACAAATTCTTGTAACTAGCATTCTACTTTCTAAGTGTCTTGTGACAAAGTCTTTGTCATGCATCAAATTCCAGGAACTTGTTTCAATGATCTACAATTTTGATGGTTTACCACTAGCCTAGATTACCCCTACATTGATTGTAAATTTCTTTCTCAAGCAAGTAACAATGTAAACATCCCTTGCATGTTTATGGTTCTTCTTAGAACTATCCTTTCTTAGCTTTCCTCTTGCTCTTTAAGCCATTCAAACAAAACACTTTTTGTACCCAACAATTATTGAATATGTGTCATAGATAGCTTTAGGCCAATCTTCCTCATTGTTCCCAATATTTTTTCTTGCTCTGTATCCATCTTTCTTGTACTCTAAACTCACTGCTCTAAACCTAGTTTCCTATCTTATCCCTGGTTACTTCGATTTCATGTTGGTACTCAACATCCTCAGCATCTGATATTTGAGTTTCTCATTGCTTTTCTGCATAGACTTGTATTCTGTCATCCCTTTTAAGATTTCTAGGTGATAAAGGAGTCCATATTCACAGTTTGCTTTTCCTTTTACACAACTGAGCTTAATACAATATGGTTTCTACTCCATATTTTATATTTAATTGACAAATATATAATATCCAAAACTGTGTTAGTTTCTTGGTGTATGGAAGGAATGAAGCCACTCAGTACTCCTGAATTCATTGAGCATACAGTCTAGAATAAATAGCAGACATAAATATTGACTAAAAATGTGTGCCATATAATACAGAAGAGAAGTACACAGCAAGTGGACTTAACTGCCTTAAACCAAATTCTAAAGGATTTGCATGATATACTGTGGGAAACATCCTTTAACTGAGATCTGAAAAGTGAATTAATTATATGGCTATATTGGGAGAGTTGAAGGTGAGTTCAGGCAGAAAGGTAAGCAGATTTGAAGTTTATTTTTAAAGAAATAGACTGATACATTGAAGGAGCTAAAAGTCCAGTATGGTTGCAACTTAGAAACTGAAGATAATTTTGGCACTTGATGAGTTCAGAGGCAAAGCAGAGAAGATCTCACAGAACATGAAGCATGTATTAGGAATTTTTCCCCTAAGAGCATAAGGAAGGTTCTGAAATATGGCAAGGCAGGTAGTGATTTTATGCAATTTATGCTCCCAAATGTTATTTTCTTTTAGTGTGGAAAAGAGTTTCCAAAAGGACAAAAGTATATGTGCTAATATCAGATAGGAAGCTATTGCAATGTTCAGTGAAAGATGAGGTGTAGTAGGGATGATGGAACAATAATGAATTCATGTAGTATTTCATCATTGTTTAATTATTAGAAATAAATTATTATTGATTGGATGAATGGGTGGAAAAATAAATAAGTAAATAAATAAATAGCTGAATACATGTTCCAATAATGACAATATGACATAGCCAATTGATTCAATTATGTTTACCTTAGATCCAAGAATACAGGAAGAAGAAAAAAATTTGTTATCTAAAGAATTTACTTTGCTACTATGAAAAGGAAACTTTGGTGATTAAAAATTATGAGTGAAAATTCGGTAATATGGATTGAGTGGCTGAACATATTATCATCTATAGTGAGGAATACTGGAGCAGGAGCGGGTTTGGAACAAAAGGCATTGAGTTAAAATTGGGCATGTGGCATTTGAAGTGTCTCTGAGACAGCCAGAGGAGACAAGGAGCAAGTGATTATATATACGATTTAAGAAGGTTGGAAGAGAAATCTGGACTGTAGATGTAAGTTTGGGACTCTTTCATTTGGATGGCAATTGAAGACATAGCAGTTTACAGGGGAGCATGTTTAATGATGGACATTCATGAAATGGTTGAATAGAGGCAAACGGTTTTCATGAAATGGTTGAACAGAGGCAAAATGTTTTCAAAAGCAACAGACAAGGAATGTTCAGATATGTATGAAAAAATTCTGGAGGATATAGACACATAGCTATGAAAATGTAACTTTAGAAAAAGAATGGTCAATGTGTCAATAATGTTGACATTAAAACAAGAGGAGGACTAAAAAGAGTCCTGTGGATTTAAGTCAATAATGATTCAGAACACAGGTCCAGTGAAGTGACTTTTAATTTTTTTCTCTGTGAAATGTGAATAAATGACATAGTGCAGGTTGTGGGAGAGTGAGCTGGATAAGAGAGCTGAAGGCCTGGCTGAGGACCAAAATCACAATTTTAAATGGCTCCTATCTGCTCAGTCATGTCATTTTATCAGCAAAAGGAGGTAAACTAATAATAGAAAGAAACAGAGAAAATGCCCAATGCGATGTCTCTTTGGGTCATGCATTCAGAACTTCCCCATCACTATGGGACATGCATCATTTTTACTGATTTCAGAAGTAATTACAATGCAATTCTGCCAAGAAAGAGGTACTTCTCATTCTTTCTATTGCACTAATTTTTCTTTTTTGCAATATCAATGACTAAAGGATTTTGAGCCCTTGTGAAAATGTTCTAACAAAATGCTATGGATGACAAGTTTTCTGGTAATCTTAAGTGGCTTTCTGCAATTTCCAGGAGCAGAGACAATAAAAGTTTGGCTGAAAGCAAAGTCAGATGTCATATTTTTAGGAAGAGAAATAACATATGTCTTATAAGAAATGTCAATAAGTTCAACCTGTGTTGATTTAGAAATTAAAGGCAGAGAAAGTTATTATAATTTAATTTACCATCAGATAAGTGAGGAGAGAAAAACAGCAATCTAGGGCAGATCAAGTCCCTACATAGGTGTTCTGTCCTCAGGCCTCAATAGGCTCAACATATGTGTATTTAGTCTAATGGGACCATACTGGAGCAAAAAATGATGCATTGATTCATCCAATGCTACTTTCTGAGAAGTAAATGGAATCACTAAGAACATGAGTTTTAATTCTGTACTTTCTAAGTTCGACCGGTAAAAAGAAGGAAGGAGAATCATGAGTCCTACTATTCTGCTACAGTATTTTAAAGATCATTCAAGTTACTTTCATCTTCAGAAAACATCATTTACATTTACAATCATATTAGAGGATTATAAATCCTCCTTCCCAGAATGTGATGAACATCATATTTTAGAACATTTTGTCTGCTTTCTTTGAGTTTCAATATAGAAAAATGGTTTGATAGTTTTATTTGCTTTTTTCTCTTATCTTCTTCTCTTTAAAGAGTTGCCAAGCCTCTCCTACCAAGATGGTGGAGTGAGATGCTCCAGGGCTGTATCCCCCTGCCCCCAGAACTAGCAGAAACAAATAGAAGCATCTTTCTATAGCTGCAGAACACAATGTAAGATTTGCAGTAATAGATTGAGTGTTGATTCAAGGAAAAGGTAATTGAAAATAGTAGGATGGAGAAATAAAAACCCTTGTACATTTTTGGTGGGATTATAAAATGTTACAGTTGCTGTGGACAACAGTTTGGCAGTTCCTCAGAAAATTCAGTTAGAATTACCATATATGACCCAGCAATCTCACTTCTAGGTATATACCCAAAAGAATTAAAAGCAACTTCTTGAACAGTTATTTGCACATAAATATTCATAGTGGCATTATTCACAATTGCCAGAAAATAGAAGTAACTTAAGTGTCCATCAACAGATGAATGGATAGACAGATGAATGGTATATCCATGCAATGGTATATTATTCAGCTGTAAAAGTGAATGAAATTTTTTGGGGGGTGCATGGTCTGGGAATCGAATCTGGGTCTTCTGCATGGAAGGCAAGCATTCTACCGCTGAACCACCCATGCACCCATGAATGAAATTTTGATACATGTGGTACCATGGATGAATCTTGAAAACACAATGTTGAGTGAAATGTCACTTACAAAATGAGAAACACTGAATGATTTCACTGACATAGCAATTATGATAATAAGCAAATTCATTGACTCAGACACTAGAAGACAGGGGCTGGGGTAGGGAATGGTTAGTTGATGCTTAAGGGGTACATAAGTTTTGTTTGGGATGATGGAAAAGTTTTGATAATGGTTGGTGGTGATGGTAGCATAATCTTGTGAGTGTAATTAACACCACTGAAGTATACATTTAAATGTGGTTGAAAGGGGGGCACTTTAGGTTTTACATATGTAACTAGAATAAAAGTTAAAACAAAAAACAACCATAGGCATGTACAACACAAACAACAAACCCTAATGTAATCTGTGGATTATAGTGAATAATGCAATTATAATAATTTTTCATTAAGTGTAACAAAGTTATCACATTAATGCAAAGTGTTAATAATAGAGGCTACATGCAAATTCTCCATATTTGTTTTATTTTCTTTGGCTGCACAGGGAAATACGATGAAATGCATAAGGTTAAAAAATAGAATTTATTTGATCATGGTTTGAGGCTGGGCAAAAGTCCAAATTAAGGCATCAAATGAGGCAATGCTTTCTTCCTGAAGACTGTGCATTCTGGGGCTGGTTGCTTGTGATCATTGGTCCTTGGTTCTTCAGTCATATGGCAATGCACATGGTGGACTCTTCTGGCCTCTCTATTCTCTTCTGGGTCCTGTTGAATTTCAGCTCTGGCTGCCTCCTGTGGTTTTCTCTTTCTTTCTCTGCCTGAATTTCACTCTGCTTATAAAGGACTCAAGTTCACACCCACAGAAATAGATTATATTTAAGAACATATTTTTCTAGGGTACATACAGCTTCAAAACACCACAATATTCTGCATGATTTTTCTGTAAGTCTACAAAACACCTATAAAAATTTATTTTAAAAAGTTGAGAAAAACTCACTTAAAATACCAAAGCTTACATGAGAGGAAGGAAAACATTCCCATGAACAAAGAAGAAGAGTAAATGCTGAATTCTGACATATAAAAGATGAAGGGGAGAAAATTGAGGCTTTTGTGCCAATCAACTAACTCTGTCTACTAACAATTGTCAAAGATTCATTCTTTAATCAAGTGATGTGTTGAAAATTTTCAGGGATGATGCTTCATGTAATCTTTTTAACCATCTTGTGAGTTAGATGATAATTTTTGCATTGTGCAGACAAGAACACTGATGATCAAAAGATTTAAATGACTTAACCAATATGTATATTATGTACAAGAACAAGGATTGAAGCAATGATATTTCATTTGTCCACATGCCCATTTTTCTTTGCTAAATTAGAAATCCTGAAGGTGAGAGGAAAAAAACTGTACAATGAAGCCCCAACACGAAGAACACAATACTAGAGATCAGAGTCTTTCATTTAGACTGAAGAAGTTGGGTAAGAAGTAAAAATCTGAACTTCAACCAAAACAAAATCAAAGGAAAGCATCAACACAAATAGGTGAAGATAACTCACTGAGGCTCAGAGAGATATTTCTATCATTTCTTTATTGTCAGTGTTCCAGATGTCAGGGTTTTGTTATATATTTATTGTATTCAGAATCTTTTCTCTTACTCTGTAAAGGAAAGAGTTCCTTTTTCAGTTTGCTAAAGCTGCCAGAAAGCAGTATACCAGAAGTAGGTTGGCTTCTATAATGGGGATTTATTAGCTTACAAATTACAGTTTAGGCCAGGAAAATGTCAAACTCAATCATCAACAAGATGATACCTGGGGTCTTAAGTTAGGCTGCCAGACTCTGTCACATGGGCCAGTATCTATTGGTGCTTTGCTCCCGGGTTTCATTGCTTTCAGCTTCTGTTCCAGTGGCTTCTTCTCTCTGTTCTGCAGGTCCTCTCTTAGCTTCTCCAGGAATTTCTTCTCTGAGCAATCTGAACTTATTCTTTTACCCTTGTAAAGGATTCCAGTAAAAGGATTAAGACCCACCTTGAATGGGTTTGTCACAATTCAACTGAAATAACCTAACCTGAAAGTCTCACCCACAATACGACTGCACCTACAGGAATGGATTAAAAGAACATGACCTTTCCTGGTTCATGTGACCCATAACAGCTCCAAACAAACATAGTTCTCCAAACTAAAAAAAAAAAAGAAAACACAGCAGTATGTGAGATCTATATTCATTCTTGTAAAATGGCTTTATATTTTGTCAGCAAAGATGAATGTTCTTATAAAAGGATATATTTTAGGAATGTAATGTTCTTCCCTTTTCATAACGCAGCTGCATTTCAAAAACCAGGAACATTACATCCAGTTACTTGCTGAAACCCTTTGCTTTTTATATCCATAATAAGAGCTGAGTACAAAATGTAACAGCATAGATGTTGCCCATGTATTTACTTTTAAACCTTTAAATCCAAGATATTTGAGAATTTACTCATAGGTCTAGAGCATAAGGAAACAGCTGGGCAAATACATAAAGATAAATATGCAGGGTTATTCAGTATACTGAAATGTTTGAAAGAAACATGTATTCAATAACAGAAAAAGCTTTTGATAAAATATAGAGTGCCCATTTAGTGGAATTCTATGCAGCTAGCAAAGATGATAATGTAGCTTTCTATATATACGGCATGTGTGATGGTTTGAAGATGTATGGATCCCAGAAAAATATGTTTGAAGTTAATCCATTCTGATGAGAGCAGATTTACTGTAAGTAGGATCTTTTGGTGAGTAGGATCTTAAGCTGAGATCCACCTCACTCAAGGAGAATGAAATTCAGACAAAGAAAAAGAAAGCCACAGAAGCAAGAAGCTGGAAGCAATAAAACCTGGAATAGAAAGAGGAGACCAGCAGATGCCATCATGTGCCTTGCCATGTGTCAGAGGAATGAAGAATCACCAGCAGCCAGTCTCCAGGAATAAGGTATCATCTTGATCATGCCTTGATTTGGACGTTTTCACAGCCTCAGAACCATAAGCTTGTAAGCTAATACATTCCCACTGTTAAAAGCCAACCTGTTTTTGGTATATTGCTTTTGATAGTCTAGCAAACTAGAACAGAATTTTATTTTTTAAAGGAAGAAAGCAGGTCAGGGAACATCACAATATAATCCAATCATATTTTATAAGTGCCTGCAGATGTTAAATATGCACACACATATATGTATATATTAAAGAGCATGAAGAGATTAATATTTTGAAAATTAATTTTTCATTATTGATTAATTATTTTTATTATATATATATATAAAGAAAGTAGTAACAAAAATGGCATTTAGCTCCCGGTACTGTAATTTATTTACGGTATGCATTTGGCAAGCCCCTATAGGAGAATCACAACCCAGAGTCTTAGGATTTTGGAGCAAAGCCTAATCATCTGCTATAGATAACTACACTCTTTTTGAGAAGCAGCTTTTGGCCTGTTACTGGGCCTTAGTAGAGATTATATGCTTAAGCATGGGCCACCAAGTTACCATGAGACCTGAGTTGCCCATCATGAGCTGGGTGTTGGCTGATCCACCAAGCCACAAAGTTGGGCATGTGCAGCAGCACTCCATCATAAAATAAAATTGGTATATATGAGAGAGGGCCAGAGCAAGTCCTGAAGGCAGAAGCAAATAGTATGAGGAAGTGGCCCAAATGCCCATGGTCTGCACTCCTGCCACATTACCTTCTCTTTCCAAGACCAGAGATATGGCCTTTTGGGGAGTTCCTTGAGTTGAATGAGGAAGAGAAAACTCGGGCCTGGTTTACAGATGGTTCTACACAATATGCAGGTACTACCCGAAAGTGGACAGCTGTAGCACTACAAACCCTTTCTGGGATGTCTGTGAAGGTCAATGGTGAGGGGAAATCCTCCCAGTGGGTGGACTTTCAAGCAGTGCACCTGGATGTTCATTTTGCTGAGAAGGAGAACTGGCCAGAGGTGCATTTGTATACTGACTGTATACTGTATGCTGGCTGTTCCTAATGGTTTGGCTAGATGGTCAGGGACTTGGAAAAAGCATTTCTGGAAGATTGGTGACAAGGAGGTCTGGAGAAGAGGTCTGTGTGGATAGACCTTTCTAAGTGGGCTAAAAACATGAAGATATTTATGTCCCATGTGAATGCTTGCTAGAGGGTGACTTCAGCAGAGGAAGGTTTTAATAAGCAAGTGGATAAGATGACCCATTCTGTGGATACCAGTCAGTCCCTTTCCCCAGCAACTCCTGTCATTGTCCAATAGGCTGATGAATAAAGTGGGCATGGTGGCAGGGATGAAGGTTATGCAGGGGTGCAACAACATGGACTTCCACTTACCAAGGCTGGCCTGGGTACAGCCACTGTGAGTGCCCAATCAGTCAGCAGTAGAGACCCAAACTCAGCCCCCAATATGGCACCATTCCCTGAGGTGATCAGTCGGCTACATGGTGACAGGTTGATTACATAGGACTACTTCCATCATGGAAGAGGCAGCAAATTGTTTCAACTGGAACAGACGCATACTCTGAATATGGGTTTTCTCCCCCTGAATGCAATGCTTCTGCCAAAATTACCATCCATGGAGTTACAGAATGCCTTATCCACCATCATGATATTTCAAAGAGCATTGCTTCTGATCAAGGAATCCACTTCACAGCAAATGAAGTGTGGGAATGGGCACATGCTTATGGAATTCTCTGGTCTTACCATGTTCCCCATTATCCAGAGGCAGCTGGGTCAATAGAATGGTGAAATGGCCTTTTGGAAACTCAATTACATTGCCAACTAGATGGCAATACTTTGCAGGGCTGGTTTGATGTTCTCCAGGAGGCTGTGTATGCTCTGAATCAGCGTCCACTGTATGGTACTGTTTCTCCCATAGCCAGGATTCATGGATCTAGGAATCAAGGGATGTAAATGGGAGTGGCATGACTTGCTATTATTCCTAGGAAAGCTTTTGCTTCCTGTCCCTGCAAACCTGAGCTCTGCTGGTCTACAGGTTTTAGTTCTAGAAGGGTGAGTGCTTCCACCAGGAGAAGCAACAATGATTCCATTGAGCTGAAATCTAAGACTACCATTTGGTCACTTTGAGCTACTCATGCTCCTGGATCAACAAGCCAAGAAAGGGGTTACTTTACTGACTGGGGTGATTGACCCTGACTATCAGGGGGAAATAGGACTGCAACTACACAGTAAAGGTAGAGAAGAGTTTTCCTGGAATATAGGAGATCCCCTAGGGTGTCTCTTAGTACTACCATGCCCTGTAATTAAAATCAATGGAAAACTGCAACAACCCAATCCAGGCAGGACTACCAATGGCTCTGGAACTCCTGGAATAAAATTTTGGGTCATTGTACTCATGGTACCAACCTGTATTAGCTAGGGCTCTCCAGAGAAATAGGTTCAGCAGGAGATATCTGTAAATATAAAATGTATAAAAGTGTCTCATACAATCATGGGGATGTAAGAGTCCAAGATCTATAGGGCAAGTGGCAAGCAGGCAGCTCCAATGACAGTCCTCAATGAACTCTCAGGAGAGGCTGGCTGGTTGAAGTGATTATCTCTTCAGAATTCTCCTTAAGAGCCTTTCGGTGACTAGATTAAGAGTAGCTTATTGCATAAAACAGTCCTCATAACTGCAATCAGCTGTGGATGCAGATAACATGGTCATGATTTAAGTCCATGAAATGTCCTCATGGTAACAGACAGACCAGTGCTTGCCTGACCAGACAATCGGCCAAGTTGGCACATGAACCTGGTCATCACAGGGACCTCTCACTAATATCACTTCCTTCCCAGATTTCAGGTCCCCTGAGTAAAAAGAAAAATTAAAAAATAATAACCCATCATCATTTAACAAAGTAATAGTCTTCATACCCAAAAAGATAAATCGTTTGCTTTATTTTGCAGTACTTTCCCTAAAGTTTTGGCCAAGTATCTTAAGCTTGGATAGTAGGGGGTAATTAATGTTTTTTCCCCCATACTGATTAATTTCCCTAAAGATATCTATGTCTGTGATTCCTAGATTATTGAAGTAGCCTTCAACACCTTTTAAATCAATGTTTTTTTTCTGTGTGTGCAACATAAGTAATTCAAGAAAGACATAACAAGGACCTGAATTAAACTGGGGGCAGTACTTGTTAAAAGGAGAACATAATTAATAAATTAAAATGAAAGAGTCAATAGGACTTGTTGAGTGGATGTAGGTGCTAATGGAATCATTTGGAAGACATCCAGGCTTTTTGAGGAGCAACAAAATAAATGGGGAAAGGATCAGAGGCACCTTCATCATGATGGTAATTTTTGGCACATGGTGAAACTCATGTGTTTTAGAATTGCAAATGAACTTAAGATTATTTGGGGAAAGTCAGTCCCCAGGGGTCTGGTATCATAAAGATATTATTGAAAAAGAAAACTAAAATCTTCAGAACATGGATAAAAATAGAGTCATCAAGAATTAGTACAGGACCTGCCAATCAACTCAGTTTATAAATACACAGAGAAACAAGTGTCCAAGCAGTAACTAACAGGGGTCAATAAAAAGTAAGAATGCAATGGTAGAAAAGTTAAAGACAGTTTTTTATTAAAGTAAATATTTATCATTCTGTGACAGTTTTTTTTATGATCAAGATGAATGGCATCCATCATCTTGACCACACAATTAAAAGCCTGATTTAGATATTAGAAATAAAAATGTAAGAGAATCAATTTGAGCCATTTAGGAAATGTGCCAAGATGGATTGCTGAAAAAATGAATGTCTGATTCATTAATTTAGTGGAGAACTAAATTTTTATCAAAAAGAAAATATGTAGCATATGTAATAGGGATTTCTAATGATAAAATCACAATCAAGGTAGAAGATGTTCCCTTTTCCTCACTTCCCTCCAAATCAAACATGATCAGACAGGATAAAATGTTTAGATTGTTTAGAATACAGAGCATTGCTGGGGCCATGTTTACTTATTACTAGGCAGAGACACTGTGCCAAGCAAGGGTCATGGCTCTCTGACAAAGAATTATAATTTTTTCATCCTTTGTATGCATGTGACTTGGCAGAAAATGGACTGAATGCCTGCCATTGGCAAGCTCTGCCAGCACTCTCTGGGCATGACCATCATTGTGATAGGTTCTTATGTTATGAGTTCTTTCAGAAGGAGGTAATTTCCTTGGATTTGGGCCAACTTGAAGGAGTAGGAGATCCAGCTCAGCCCTTGGTCCTGAGCCATGTGCTACTTCCGGACTTGTATCATGGTCTCAATGGAGTGTTTCTCAGGACTGATTACAATTCAGATTCTAACTGAGCTGTAATTCTTTTCCCTCAGCCCACTCCAGAAAGAAAACATAAGAGGCAAGTGGAAATAGGTACTCATATCCTTCAGAGAAGCTTTCTTAAGCTTGATTTTTATTAGATGTTACAAATAAGGAAAATCCACGTTTCCAATATGGATTCTGGGTTTTCACTCCCACCTGAAAAGCATATTGATGGTAACGTTACCGACTTCCAGTTGCTCAGACCAAGACTCTTGGAGTCATCCCTGATTTATCTCTTTTTCTTATGGCACAAATCCAGTTCTTGAGGAAATCCTAATTGCATTGCTTTAAAAATATCCCTGCCTCCACTGTGATCACCTCTGTCAGCCACCATCACCTCATGCCTGGAATTCTGCCTCCACCTCCTAACTGCTTCATCCCTCCCAAGTCTCTATTCTCAACATGGTAACCAAGAAAACCTTCATAATTTGTCATATCATGTCATTCTTCATTCAAAACCCTTCAAAGACTCTCTGTCTCACTCAGAGTAAAATCTAAATTAATTAAAATGGTCTATAGCGAACTGACAAGCTCTCAATCACCAACTCCCCTTACCTCTACTCCTTTGTCTATAGTCAAAGGATCTACTCCTTTGACTATTTCCCACCTCACACATCTCTATCCACACTGTCCTCTTTGCTGTTCCTCAAGCACACCAAGCATAGTCTTGCTTTATGCTCTTTATATGTTCCTTTGTTTTGAACAGTATCCCTTCAAATATCCACCAGGGTAATTCCCATAATCTCTAAAAATATTAATTCAGTCAACTCCTCAGTAAGACTTTTCCTTAATATTTTTTGAAAAGAGTAGTTTCCCATTCCCTACATCTCTATTATTGTATTCAAGCTTTCTTTTTGTCCATAGAATTTTCACTTCCTAGCATACTATATAATTACTTATTTATTTAGTCTATTTTATGATGTGTCAGTCTTTCCCACCCTCCACAGAGCTCACATCTGAGTATATGCTTCCTGAGGGGGGAGCTTTTGTTCTCCGCTATATTCCAAGTACTTAGAAAAATTCTCGGCCTATATACACATACACATATATAAATGCAATTTTATTGACACATGTTCACATACCATATTCATTCAGGGTGTACAATCAGTGGTTCACAGTATCATCATAGAGTTGTGCATTCATCACTGCAATCAACTTTTGAACATTTTCATTGCTCCAAAAAATAAAAATAAAAAGAATACCCAAAATATCCCAGCCCCTTGATCCCCCCTATTATTTATTTAGTTTTGTCTTTATTTTCTTACTCGTTTGTCCATACATTGGACAAAAACAGTGTCTGTCACAAGGTTTTCTCAATCACATGATCACACTGTGAAAGCTATATATACAATCATCTTTAAGAATCGAGGCTACTGGATTACAGTTCAATGGTTCCAAATATTTCCTTCTAGCTATTCTAATACACTAAAAACTGAAAAGGGATATCTATATACTGCATAAGAACAGCCTCTAGGATCACCTCAAGACTGTATTTGAAGTCTCTCAAGCTACTGAAACTTTATTTTGTTTCATTTCTCTTCCCCCTTTTGGTCAAGAAGGATTTCTCACTCCCATGATGCCAGGGGCAGGCTTGTCTCCAGGGGTCATATCCCACATATGGGCAAAGTCATGAGTTTACCTGAAGAGTTGGCTTAGAAAGAGAGGCTACCTCTGAGCAGCAAAAAAGTTTCTCTGGAGGTGATCTTAGGCATAATTATAAGTAGGCTTAGCTTCTCCTTTGTAGGAATAAGTTTCATAAGGGCATGCCCCAAGAATAATGGCCTGGCCCATCAACTTGGCAGTCCCTAAGGAATATCAGGAATTTCCCAGGTAGGGAAGTTTAATAGTTCCACATTTTCCCCTAGTCCCTTAAGGGGACTTCGAAAATACATTTTTATTTTCTGCCCATATTACTTTGGGATATATTGGGCATAACACTAACCTGTACAACAAGAATTCACTTCTTATTCAAATTTCCACGTAAATTATGGTGTTTGAATAAATTGACCATACAAGTTAAATTAGAGAGTTTACTACAGAAAATATAAATTTTGCACCAAATAAACATCTCTTCCTTTGATCTCACAGAGAAGTTGAAGTTTTAAACACAGTCAATATCATCCTTTACCTTAGCTTCATTCCTATTTCTAGTTGAAGTTGTTATATGGGGGAATGCTGACTTTCATAGCTGCAGAACTCTAGCTCTGAGTCTCAGGTGGATGAAATACCCAAAGTTCTAGAGGATGACCTAGATACACAAAGAGCTCAGCATCTCAGAATTTAGAAATAACCCTTACAACTCAGGAATAGATGCGACTGCTGTAAAAGCTTACAATCTAGGAAGCTTTATAATAAGCCTTTCTCTGACAGACTATGCTCTTGAATTCAATTGTTAGAGTTTGCACATTGTAGACCTATATATTTTTTGGTAGATTAATAAACTAAGCTATGAATTATTCTAAATTGGTTAATTACAAGTGTCTTAGTTATTATGGTTCATAAATAGACTTTCCCTTGCATTGAACATTTGATGCTGTTCATTGGGGTTCACACATAGTGAGAGGTGATGGGGACAGCCATGTTGCAAGGTACCTTACTTCATGTTTTTAAATATCACTGAAGGGTAATCTTGAAATCACTGTCATTAATGATATTCAAAGGAACCTTCTTTTATAAAGGTTTTTTATCTAGAGCTTACAACATTAACTGAGACATTCTAAGCCCTGTACACTTCCAGGAATTGTCATGTACAAAATTAAATCAACATTTCACTAATTGAATTAAATGAAGAGCTATTTCCATAAAGATTATATGAGTGTTTTGGAAAAGCAAGTCATTAGCAAAGTTGTACTGGATTTAATGAATAAGAAAATTGAAAAATATTGGCCCCAAATACTAAAAATCTAGATACATCTTTCACACAAATTGCTTGAAAAATGCCTTTAAGCCCTGATTCTACTTTATAGAATCTGAAACTGGATATCTTAGGTAATGCTTTATAGAAAATATTAGGCAACATTTAGGAGAGAGAACCCAGTCAGTGAAACCAATTACAAAAGGAATAGTCTTGGCCCTATCTCAATATGTTTGGGAATAATAGCACATGTTTTCAATCATATATATATTTTAAATATTCATATACCATTTTTAAATGAGTCACATTTTTTTCTGAACCATCTGAGAGATAACTTAAAGATATAAGGTTCATTTTCTCCTAAATAGTCCTCAAAATGGGCAGTATTCTCTTGATTCCTAAATTCAAAGACATTTTCTTACATAAACAGAGTACAATTATCAAAATTAAGAGAACTGTCAAAATTGAGAGACTAACATTTGTTTAATACTTTTTTTAATCTAAAGACCTCAATAATGTTCTCTATAGCAAAAGAAAATCCAAGAACATTTGTTGCTTTAATCACTTGATTGTCCACCAGGTATCTTCACTAGGTGAAGTTACTATTTTTCCTTTTGTAATCAATTGATTTGTGGAGTGATACTTTAAGAATATGTGATTATCTGTTTTTACCATCCCAAGTACAAATACATCTGGTCCAGTATCCAATATGATTTAATCTAGTTGCTGTGTCTCTTTAGTCTCCCTTAATCTGGACTAGTTTTGCCATCTTTTTTTTTCTTACAATATATTAATACTTTTGCAGACAACATGTTTTCTATATTTAAATTTTGGGCTAGGCATTTTTTGTAATCTTTTCAGTTTATTATAGTATTATATCAGAGACAAATGATATCAATTTGTCCCAGTATTGTTAAATTAATTTTGATCCCTTGGTTAGGGATTTAGTGTATTCTAGGATGGGAATAAATATGTCAGGTATAATAGGAGACAAGCTTCTCACAATCAGAGAAAAGAGTTACAAATATAGAATGAGGAAAGGTAAAATGTACACTGTGGTGTTGTACTGCATCCGGAGATATGAGCATTAACTTATGGTTTTAAAGATAGATTAGATAGATAAACTGATTATATAGGTAGATAGATAGATAGACAGTTATGGGCAGATATAAATGTACATGTATATACCTGTGTGTAAGTAACCCTGAATGCTTAGAAGCCTAAAAGCAATGGCATTTCAGATGCAAGAACCCATGTTGTGTTCAGATCTTGATTTGTAAATATAATTCTCTAGTAAAAGAATCAGAGCTCCTTGGAAATATAGCTGATTCTAGGACTGGAGTACAAAGAATACAAGATAAGTCTGCAATTTTAATTCCTTTTAAAGATTTATTTTACTTTAATTTTTAACTCTAGGTGACAAAAAAAATCTTCTGGATTTAAAATTATAGTTTTATTAGTATACAATAAAAACAAAATAATCATATTGAAATATTTTGTGAATACTTATTAAACAAAAGATACAATTTTATTGGAAAATCCTCTCTTCATAAGATGGATTGGATTATTTAAAATTATAACATTCATAACCAAATATTATTCATTACTAAAGTGGTACAGATTTCAGCAGAATTCCCACTGTAATTTTATAGATTAAAATTCAGAGAAATCTTGTTTGTCTAACTAATGGAAAGGTTAATAGAGGACATTTTGTTATCACAATACCATTCAATTTGTTGAATTCCTTTTGTGTTATGTGTTAAAAATCACACAATAAACTATCACCAATAATTATTATTAATGATCTGTCAGGGAAACACTCTAATAAATATGCCTTAAATTCTATTGAAAGTAAGTAAATACAAATATTCTACCTTTCAAAGGTATTTGTCACCTAATCATTAGAGTAATTTCCTTCCTAAACAGGTACAAATATTTCTTTTTGTTTTGATAGTCACACTGGAGTTTTCTATACCTCAGGGAGGGGGATTAAAGGAGAAGGAGGAGGTATAACAGAGAAAGTGGAATTTGACAAATGTGTATGGCTGCTGAATCATTATATCAATATCCCTTCTAACCTCCAATGTTTTGGAGCAGCTACAAGGAAAAATCTGCGATGATGGAATAGTAGCCCAAGACAAACTCTGGGATCTGTTTTGTAGCTGCTTGTTGAAGTATGCTTTGAAAATTATTGCTTTTTTTCTTTGCTTTGTATATCTGTTATACTTCACAATAAAAAATGTTGAAAAATATAATGCCATAATTAAAACACGGATTGAGGTAAGTAAAGAAGATAGTTGACTGTGCTAAAAAACAAATTATGAAAGGAAAAAAAATCTGAGTGCCTCTGTCAGACTTTTAAGGAGAAGGATAAAAATAATCAATAAGGGACAGAGATTAGGAAGACAACCTGAGAAGTAGATGTGTTCCTTAAATAGAAATCATGATAAATGAGAGAAAAGAAATAATAAATTATGAAATTCATGTAATAAAATATTTCTAACTGGAGAAAGAAAAATTGAGTATGTAGACGAAACCCCAGAGATCACTGTATTTGGAGCAATAAGTAATGAAAAGATATTTGCACTGACAAGTGTTTTGGAAAATATTTTAAATAGAAGGGTGAAAAATTTTTAGAAATATTTTCTAAGATAGACCACTTATCTGCTAAAGGAACAAAATAACACTGGCCTCAGACTTCCAACAATAGACTACAATGCATTTACAATTATGGATTGTTGAAAGGAAACATTCGTGAACCAATTGTTCCTTTTGTTAAAATAATTAAAACAAAATAGATTCTATGCTAAGGCTCAGAGATTTAAAACGGAGCCAGGAGGTCATTCTGGAAGTTATTCCTATGCAGTCTCAGCCAGATTTCACAAGCTGCCAAAGTGTGCAAAGCCTCAAGTAACAATGTCCCTCAAAACTCTAAGGACCTCCAGACGCTATAAACAAACACAAGATAAAGAACACAATTAACTATCTCACCTGAAGGACAATTAGAATACCCCACATATCCATCAACCACAGACAACATGTCTAATGTTCTTCTTTTCCTTTAAAAACCCTTGTCTGGAAATGCCAAGATGGGACATGATTTGGGCTGCTACCTGAAACTATGCTTACTGAATTGCAATTCTAAGATGCCAAATAAATGCCCTTATTGCCTTAGAGTTTAATTTATTATTTCTAGGTTGATACTCTCAACCAACTTGTCTGTTATGTGCAAGAGCAGCAAAATGTTTTAGATATGAATGTTTTAGAAAATGTACCATCTGCACACTAGTCCCCCATCATTTCAGAAAGCAGAAACAGAAATGACTAAGAAAGATATGGGAAAACAGAACATGGAGGAAAGCAAGAGGAGACAGAAAAACGTGTGTCAGCAGGACTACTGGGTATGTCCTTTGGAATCAGCACAAGGAGACTGAGAGGAAATGCTGAGTGTATTTTGTAGAGAAATCAGTGGTTGAATTTTCACCTCTTGCCTGTGTTCTTCTTCCTTCCCAGATATCGTTCCCTGGCTATTGGCCCTAAGGTTAGCAAGGGAAGGAGAAAGTCAGCATTAAGAGGAAGTCAATATGGAAAGAATGGGGAAATGTAGTCAATGTGCAGGCCATGACCTCTCCCTGATCAGGGAAAGGAACTAAAACATGCAACCTCTGAAGGAGAGCAATTAAAATGAGGATTTCAGGAAGGCTCATGTGATTCAGATGGCTGTGAGTTTGGGTGAAGGGACAATTAATTTTCTGTGTCAGCTTTTGAGCATAGGTCCCAGCTAGGGAATAATATTTGGTTGACCTTATTTGAATGATGCTGCTCCTTACGCAGAAGTGGGGAATGGAAAAAAGGCAGGAGCAAGAGTTGCATATGGTACGTGATCAGGTTAAGACCTATAGGGTATTCCAAATACTGAAAACACTATGGTGGTCCTTTATTCCTTTATTCAAAAGAATAAAATTTTAAACATTCAAATCCTGGTGAGGAATCCAACAAGATTCTAGATGTTTCCCAACTATTATTCCTAATTAGTTTTTATTTAAAATATGAAAAATTTCTTCCCAATTGTATTTGATAATCATAATTTGGTGGTATATTAAGCACATGCTGGGCATATTAAGCACTTCTATTAAGTAAATCTTCACTGGGTTGCAGCTTCTGGGGTCTTGTCAGGTGTAAATATCTGGTGTGTGTGTGTATTCTTTGATTCCTATTGTGAAATTCACACATTTTCATTTAACACCCCCTGCATACTTTCTTCTTGCTCAGGTTTCCTTGTTCCTTTCCCAGGTTCTCCCTTATTTTATTTGCTTAGGATTCTGACTTGATGCACATATCTTCTTATGCTTCTCACACCTTATCTCACAACTAGATCATAATTGTGTTGTTTTATTACATCCTGATTTTGTGCTACGCATTTTGTTTATCTCTTACTTCATCAACCTGGAATTAGAAGAACTTGACTCTCCAGTGAAGGTAACTTGTTTCCTGACTCCTTTCTCTTCAGCATTATGCAATCTTATGTCTATGTATCAGTAAGAGAGAGAGCAGTGAGTTGGTCTCAGCCTGTATTGATGCTCCTCAATACAATTCTTGCCTTATAAAATGCTATTAAGGTTAAGTGAAGTAATAAATCTAAAGTGTGAACTACAAGACATATTAGACAAGCATTAAAATGTAACTCTGGTTGTTGGTTATGGTATGAACTGGAGAGACTTTGCTGAATATGAGTGTTATACACCATTGATACTCTCCCCCAATTTTGTTTTATACTCATTTCAAACATTGCATTTAAATATGAGCCAATGGTCAAACTATAAAAAAGAATCGTGCTGATTTCTTAGGGGAAGTATTCAAACCTAGTTTTGCAATATCAATAATGAAAAAAATATGTACTATGAAAATTTAACAAATTAGCAGATTTTACTTCCTGTCTTCCCATCCCATCACTTTGGTATCTATAATGAGTAATTTAAAATAATATCATTATGTTATATTTAGTAATTTTTCTTTACATTTTCCATTTCTCTTTAAAAGATTATTACAGTTAAATTCAGGTTTGTGATGAAATAAAGCATGCATTTAGACTTAATTCCCAATTTTAACTGGTTTTATTGCTTACCACCTACCATTAATAATTACTTTGTTTCTTTTTTATTTAGTATTTGGCTGACTAAACTTTATCTTTTGGTTGTGTTAAGTATTCTGCTATCATACAAATATAGCAAATGTCATAATACCATAATATATTCTTACTCATATATCAAGTGTGGGCTTTTTTACATCAATAAAAAGTTTGAGGTATATCATCATTATAATTGCTGGTTAGCACCAGTTTTGTCAAATCAACACTACCATCTTTGGTCATATAGCTTTGTTTTTACCTTGATTTGATACTTTAAATCAATTCGTTTTCTTTTCTCATTAAAAGAGCAAACAAAGGGAAAATACTGATGCTGCTGATGAGAGCTGTAGGTTTCATAAAATTATAGTTGGGAAAAAAGGTTAAAATCATTAATTGTGTTGAAAATGTTGAATCTTTAGCTTAAATGGATAGTCATTGCAATTAAACCAGTTGATTTGTGTTTTTAGATGGAAGGAAAATAGTTAACTTAAAGGGATTAGCTTTCTTATTCATTTTCCCTGTTCCTTCTTCTTTGGGAACTTTTTTTTTTTAGATTTTTAACTTTTTTTTATCATATAGTATAACATATACACAAAGCAAAGAAATAAAAAAAGCAATAGTTTTCAAAGTACTCTTCAACAAGTAGTTACAGGACAGATTCCAGAGTTTTTCATGGGCTGCTGTAAGATCCTCTCAGATTTTTCCTTCTATCTGCTCTAGAATATAGGAGGCTAGAAGGCTTAATATTGTTTTATCATCACAATCGACTTTTTTTCCTTTTTTTGTGAAAAATAACATATATACAAAAAAGCTATTCAAAGCATAGCACCACAATTAGTTGTAGAACATATTTCAGAGCTTGACATGGGTTACAATTCCACAATTTTAGGTTTTTACTTCTAGCTTCTCTAAAGACTAAAAGAGATCAATTTAATGATTCAGCATTCATATTCATTTGTTAAATCCTATATTCTCTGTATAACTGTACCATCACCTTTGATCTTTCCATCTCTCTCTTTAGGGGTATTTGGGCTATGGCCCTTCTAAATTTTTCATATTGGAAGGGCCTGTCACTAATATGGGCAGGGAAATGGAACTATCTGATGTTCTGGAGAGGCTGGGCTAGGTTTCAGGACTTATCTGGATCAGAGATCCATCTGGAGGTTGTAGATTTCTGGAAAGTTACTCTAGTGCCTGGAACCCTTGTGGAATCTTATATATTGCCCTAGGATTGGCTGGAATGGTCCTGGTTGGGGGTTGGCAGGTTATAATAGGTAACAAGGTCTGAATGAAGCTTTTATAAGCGCAATTCCAGAGTAGCCTCTCAACACTATTTGAACTCTCTCTGCCACTGATACTTTATTAGTTATACTTCTTTTCCCCCTTTTGGTCAGGATAGGATTGCTGATTCCACAGTGCCAGGGCTGGATTCATCTCTGGGAGTTATCTCCCATCTCGCCAGGGAGACTTTGACCCTTGGATGTCATATCCCATGTAGTGGGGAGGGCAATGATTTCACTTGCAGAGTTGTGTTTGGAGAGAGTGGGGCTACATCTGAGCAATAAAAGAGGTCCTCCACAAGTAACTCTTAGGCATGCCAGTAGGTAGTCTAAGCTTCTCTGCTACTACATAAGCTTCACAAGAATAAGCCTCCTGATTGAGGGCATGGTCTACTGATTTGGGTGTCCCTCAAGTTTGATCCAGTATCAGGGGGATTACCTGATGGCAAGGTTTAACAGTTCCATAGTCTTTCTTCCATGCCTCAGGGGACTTTGCCAATGCATTTTGATTATGCACTTAATATACTCTAGGATGTATCCAGGCATTACAATAATCTATACAGGATTAAAGGACCTCTTTCTTATTCTGGACTCCTAGTGTTTCAATTATTCAAATGAGCTATAGAGATAAATTGAGTTAGATTATGCACTACAGAAAATTTCAGTTCCAGACCAAATAAACCTTTCTTTCATTGGTCTAAAAGAGTATGTGTGGTTCTAAAATATAAACACTGTCTTCCTTATGCCTATTGTTCTGAATTACTTTAATCCCAATCTGTTCAGCTTTGTTCTTGTCTCTAAATGTCAGGTTATATTACAAAACAGGCTCTCACAATCCAGAAATAATAATCACCAGTCTGGACTTAATGTGTCTGCTCTAAAAGCTTACAACCTAGGTTTTCTTATAAGTATTTTCTGAACGTGACCATACCATTCTTGTTCTTTTGTTTCTGGTGTATTTTGTCTCACCAAATGTCTCAGATGTTCATTCACATTGTTCCCTGCCTCACGATTTTGTTCCTTTTTGTAGCAGCACAACCTTTGTTCATAAGTATACACCATCATTTGCCAATCTACTTCTCCACCAGTGCATCCTTCAGCCTCCTGCATTCATCAGGCATCAATGAATTTTTAGATTTTACATGAAAAGCAAAACAACACAAGAAACAAAAATAGATAAAATGTATAGGGCCCAAAGTCCATCAACATTCTCAATTTTAGATAATTTCATTGCGGGAACTATTTTTGATGAAGTCGTGAGGTTCAGAGTAGAGGCCCACAACCATGACAGCAAAGACAAGAAGGTGACAGAGACTCAAGTATCCTGGCATCATGGGCCCACTGCATAACTTCTGTGATACCCTGCATCTACACTCCTTATTATGTGTAAAAATCAGTGGTTCCTATTACTAAAAACAGTGAAACACTTGGGAATGATGAAGATAGAGATCAGATCGCTTTTATTTCTTCAGCATTTTTCCTTCAGTAGCTAGCAGTAGTACATGGCAAACAAATATTTATTGAGGCATACAAATGACCACATACAAAATATTTAACAAGTGATAAATTAGATAAAGCATAAAGCATAATTATGAATACATGAGTACTGTGCCTTTATAACATATAAATTGCACACTGAAATTTCATATTTATTTTAAACAATACATTATATGTGAAAACAAGATGACCTGTAATTTTTTTCTAGAACTTTACCTGGGTTATATTCCTTGTTCATCAATATCTGAATAAAAATATTTTGTGCATGTCTTCAATAAAAAATATAAAAGGATAAAATTTGTGTTTACCTCAGATTCCATAGATGTTGCCATCCCATGGAATTTGACATTTGATGTGGAAAGGAGAAATAAAAAACCAATGTAATATCTTCAGTGGTAGGCAATGAATTTTTTATAGTAGAAAACGAATTTTTAGATTTTACATGAAAAGCAAAGCAACATAAGAAACAAAAATAGATAAAATGAGCCTTTTCAAAATTAAAAACTTTTGTGCATAAAGTATCATCAAGAAAGTGAAAAGACAACCTACAGAACATTGGGAAATATTTAGAAACCATATATCTGATAAGAATTCAATAGCCAGAATATAGGAAAACCTCCTACAAGTCTATAATAAACAGACAAACAGCCCAACTAAAAATGGACAAGAGACTTGAAAAGAAATTTCTAAAAGAAGATATACAAATGACTAAAAAAATACATAAAAATGCTTAACGGAATTAGGCATTAGGGAAATGCAAATCCAAACCACACTGAGATAGGTTTCATACCCATTAGAAAAGGTACTATTAAAGGGGGCCAAGATGGCGGCTTAGCAAGGTGCGCGTTTTAGTTCGTCCTCTAGAACAACTACTAGATAACCAGAAACAATACAGAATAACTCCCAGAACCACGATAGTGACCGAAAACACAGTGCGCCCAGAACTGGAGCAGCTTAGACCGACGGCAACTCGCCAGATCTGTGAGTTCCCCAAAGCCGCGGCGGCTGGCAGCCGGCGCCCGGCGCCCCTCCCCCATAGGCAGCTTCGCGGAGAGAAAGGAAACAGTAGCAGGGACTGAGTCCAACCAAGCGCCAATTGTGGCATTAATAAACAAATTCTGATTACGAAAAATAGGCCCCCAGCTCACGCGAAACCGGGCAAGTCAGAAGTCACTTATTGGGCTAACCGGTAAAAGAGGAAAGGGGACAAAACGGGGGTTTTTGTGGCGGTTTCTACGGAGACTTGGCAGCCTCCAGATTCAGCGGCGGGACTTCTCGGGCTGCAACTGCCCCACACACAGGCAGAAACAGACTGCTCTCAGGACTGTCTCCCACATGCGCCTTCCCCAGGGGAGGGGTGAAGCCCAACTTAGGTGGAATCCCTTTCTCAAAGAACGCAGACCCCAGGGCTTGGCAAATTGAAGCCATTAAAACCAGCCTACAACCTCTCCTCTGTCTCGACCACGCCCCCAGCAGGGAGAGCCTTCCAAAGTTAAAGGAGACACGACATCTTTTGCTGGTGGGACCCGCAGGCAGACAAGCGCCACCTACTGGGCAGGATAAGAAAAACAGAGCCCAGAGACTTCATAGGAAAGTCTTTCAACCTGCCGGGTCTCACCCTCAGGGAAAACTGATGCAGGTGACTCCTTCCCCCTGGTAGGAGGCCAGCTTAGTCCAGGAAAATCCAGCTGGTGCTAGTAATACCTATGTAGACCCTCCTAAGGGTGGGGAGGGAAAAGGCACCTTACAAACATGACAAGAAACAAGAAAACAAGAACTGAAAAATTACCCTCTGTTAAACAAAACTTAAGCTAGAGGCCCAGAAAAAGCTGAACTGAAGGTCAAAGAACAGATAGACAACAAACTCATCTAGCAACAAAACCCTAGGTAAGATA